>VZUI01002094.1:22346-68160 GCA_013401135.1 Cettia cetti
CATTTCCCCTGTCCCTGCAGTGTCCAGTGTCCCTGTCCCTGCAGTGACCATTTCCCCTGTCCCTGCAGTGTCCAGTGTCCCTGTCCCTGCAGTGTCCAGTGTCCCTGTCCCTGCAGTGACCATTTCCCCTGTCCCTGCAGTGTCCAGTGTCCCTGTCCCTGCAGTGTCCAGTGTCCCTGTCCCTGCAGTGACCATTTCCCCTGTCCCTGCAGTGTCCAGTGTCCCTGTCCCTGCAGTGTCCAGTGTCCCTGTCCCTGCAGTGACCATTTCCCCTGTCCCTGCAGTGTCCAGTGTCCCTGTCCCTGCAGTGACCATTTCCCCTGTCCCTGCAGTGTCCAGTGCCCGTGTCCGGCCCTCTGGTCACTCACTGACCGCCCCCTGCCGGGCACGGGGCGCACTGCCGGACACCGGGTCAGGGTCAGGGGCACCGGGAAAGGGTCAGGGACAGCGGGAAAGGGGCAGGGACAGGGGGAAAGGGGCAGGGACAGCGGGAAAGGGACAGGGACAGCGGGAAAGGGACAGGGACAGCGGGAAAGGGACAGGGACAGCGGGAAAGGGGCAGGGACGCCG
The DNA here is from genome assembly GCA_013401135.1 of Cettia cetti. Taxonomy (NCBI): domain Eukaryota; kingdom Metazoa; phylum Chordata; class Aves; order Passeriformes; family Sylviidae; genus Cettia; species Cettia cetti. Next base: position 22,917 of record VZUI01002094.1, read on the forward strand.
GGAAAGGGGCAGGGGCACCGGGAAAGGGACAGGGACAGCGGGAAAGGGGCAGGGACGCCGGGAAAGGGGCAGGGACAGCGGGAAAGGGGCAGGGACAGCGGGAAAGGGGCAGGGACGCCGGGCAGAGCCCAGGTCGGAGCCCCCGGCACTTCCTCCGGCGGCGGGCACTGCGACACAGCGAGGGCGAGTCGCGGCTGTTGGACACTGTAGAAATGAGCTCCAGAAACGGCACTGGCCACCAGGCCTGCCTGTCACAGCCTGCTCCCACCGAGCTGATCACACACTTTGGTTAAGCTAGCCTGGGCATATGCACTGATTTTTACTTCAACACCCACACCACTGCAGCCTTTAGACCACAGAAACCCCAGTCTTCAGACTGAGAGATGTGAAAAAAATGTAATCAATCCATGTAAAAACTATTTAACCATTCTGCCAGCCCTACATGAAACCCAGGGCAAACACCCCCCAGCCTCAACACCCAGGCCTTTCCCAGAGCAGCTGCCCCAGCTCTGCACCAAGGTCACTGACTGTCCCCTGGTCACCCAACCTACTGTGACCTAATGGAACACAAACCCACAAGGATTAAAGGCAGCCACACAAAAGCAGCACAACAGGTTTTACCAATTCACACATTTTTTTAGGATGTTAGGATTTTTCTTCATTTTAAAATCTGTGAAACCGCAAGTGTTGCTGTTAATTAGTGGTAAATAATGCACCAAGTTAGTGATATTAATCAGGAAAGGTGCAAAACCCAAATCCATACAAATATAGACATTGCAAAGGAATTATATATGACTTGAGATTTGCAAGAGGTATTCAACAGTAGTTAGCATATTTTTACACCACTATTTATAGGTACAGTAGTTCTACACAACTATTTAATAAGCAAAGGCTTCCAGCCATAGCAAATTTCATTCCCTGCTGTGCTTGGTATACAGCTAACTTCAACATCACCAGGGGCAGAAATTAAATAGAACACAGATTTGGAGCCAGATTAGGACATATCACATGTGAACGTTTCCCCCTTTTTCTGACCCCAAGGACCAGGCAGGTTTAACTGCCACCAATAAATGACACTTGCTGCTCTTGCATCAAACAGCGACACTCTCCACCTCAATACCAAAACGTTTCAGGAGAAACAAGGGCTCAACACGTGGAAGCTGATGTACAAGTCAGAATTTACCTTCTGGCCAGCACACCTTACATTATTAATGCCATTCCTGACACACAATTTGGCTGAATCTAGTAAACTTCATCTACTTGATCTAACCAAAACCTGAGTTCTGAGCGACCCAAGAGCCACAACTCCCCCTCCTCTCCAAAACAAAGAGCCAAGACACCAAAGCAGTGTTTACCCTGGGCTGCTTTATTTACAATATGTACAGTTCCTACAGAGAGCGATTTCTCACAGAGGGTATCAGACAGCAACCCCCCAGCGTGGCTCCGATGTGGGCACTGCTGCCCGCAGCCAGCGCAGCGCCCGCAGGTCCGAGCTCCAGGGGCCAGGATGCTGGCACGGGGACGCTGGCAGTGCAGGGCTGGCATGGGGACGCTGGCAGAGCTGGCACGGGGACGCTGGCAGTGCAGGGCTGGCACGGGGACGCTGGCAGAGCTGGCACGGGGATGCTGGCAGTGCAATGCTGGCACGGGGACGCTGGCAGTGCAGGGCCAGCAGTGCTGGCACGGGGACGCTGGCAGTGAAGGGCTGGCAGTGCTGGCCCGGGGACGCTGGCAGTGCAGGGCTGGCAGTGCAGGGCTGGCAATGCTGGCACCAGACGCTGGCAGGGCTGGCAGTGCTGGCACGGGGACGCTGGCAGTGCAGGGCCGGCAGGGCTGGCACGGGGACGCTGGCAGTGCAGGGCTGGCACCAGACGCTGGCAGTGCAGGGCTGGCAGGGCTGGCACGGGCACGCTGCAGGAGCTGGAGGGCAGCAGCTGAGGTAGATCCGGGCAGCGGGAGGGAGGCACTGGCTCTGCTCGCGCTGCGGGGAGCGGCCCCGGCGGTCCTGCGGCAGCACGGCCCTGTGGGGCGGCGGTGCCAGGCTGGGCGGGTCAGGGGGCCGGGGCTGGCTGTCACTCTCTAGTCAGCAGCTATCACTGGTGTGATCTGCTCAGATTTCACAGAATGCTTTGGACTCCTTTAGGATAAAAGGCACTATGTAAATCTACAGGAACATCATCGCTCTATTTTCGTAGGGAGGATTCGGATGGGCCGTTAACAACACGTTGCTCTGATGCTGTGTACCGTGACATTACATCCTTATTGCTTCACACTTATGTTACCACTACCTTAATTTAATGCATTCACTGTCTATTATCCAAGTAATTCCAAAATTTAAATAAAGAAATGGAAAGCATGGCCGTTTTGAAGACTGTATTCTTGTAAATTTGTTTAAATGAACTAAACAAACATACTGCACCTGAGAAACCCTCCTGCCCTCCTCTTCTCTTCAAAGGTGTTTCCACACTTGAGTAACAAGTTACTTGTACTCCAAAGTTTTTTTTTTTTCCAGAAAATCCTTCAATAATTGAAAACTGCATATGGAATGCCTCAAAGCATGGACTTCACCAAATTAGTGCGGGATAGCACAAATACTGAAGCACATAAAATCCAGTCATCTAAAACCCAAAAGGCACCCAAAATCTACTCTTAGTGGCTTTTTCTTCTGAAATAGGAAGGATTGTGTTAAGATAGTCCCTAAAAGCTGTGACCATCCCATGAATTAATGTGAAAACTTAGTGACATTCAGATAAAAACTCAATTTTATATCAATCTAAACAACACTAAATATACTTAGGGCTTAACTACTACTGACCAGAGCCTCTGATTCACAGAAACAGTTTGGAAACAAATCCTGACATTTACTGAAAGCCTGTAGAGAGAATCCAAGTACCAGTAAAAACCCCTGGGATGGTACAATTCTCACCAGCTTGATGGAAACGCAAAGCAAAGGAAAGCTTTCTCCACTTAAGGCATGCCAGTTAAGCACTTCCCTCTATCTCTAACCTACACACTCAGACAGCAAAACAAAAGTAAACAACTAGTTTGCCTTAACTGGAAATAAGAGACAGTTAAAAGCACTGCAAGATACAAATTAAAGAGAGAATCAAACATACCTAGAACTTGCACCTTCTGTTTTGGTTATGAATACAGGGAACACATTACAGAGAGAATCTATTACTCTATGAAGAGACCTTACCTTTAGAGACTCCAGATTTCACTTTACACCATTTATAATATTAGACTTGAGAATCTGGACCACAAAATTTTGTACAGGCAGGAAGAGTCCGGTCTACCACAAAGTCTCTACTACAAACTTTATAAACAAACTAGTAAAATAATTTTTCCATTTGTCTTTTTTGTACACGGCTCCTTTCCTGGAAAACCTTTTATTTGTTAAGCTCAAATGTGACTAGTTAGGACGTAAAAAAACCAAACCCCCAAAAAACCTCCAAACCCCAGAACAATTAAACAGAAACCCCCACGAAGTTTCCCCAAAACAACCAATGAGGATAATACAATTGTCAACACTTAAGGAAAAAGAAAACCACACCTTTAGGAAAATCTCATGAATGAAAATGTTTCCCAAAACTCTACTTCCAAGGAGAGGAGAAATCTTCTTCAATGTCCATGTCATCACTCATCAAAAAAAATTTTATAGAAAATTTTATTCAACATACAACATTTTCCAGCAAAAAAAGGCAATATACAGGAAGAGGAGTTGTACACTGCGGCTACAGAAACAAAATAAAATACTGGAAAAAAATGTAAAATTAAGTGTGAATTGCTGATTCTATCTTTACTGCACTCAAAACTAGACACGCGGCTGGCATTAGCTCCAAAGAAAAGGAAGCAGTCTGGGGACTGAAATAAAACTACACACAATGAATATCAACATCAGTGAAATTCACTTGCAGACTCACCCAATAAAATTAACCTCCAAGTGTTAAATTGTACATGTTAATTCATTAAATATACAATTTCTTTTTTCGTTTTTTTTTCTTCTTTTTTCGTTTTTTTTTCCTCCTTTTTTATACAAAGTCAACAGCTTACTAAACACTAGTGAGCATGCCCTCTGTGCTAAAAGGCTAGTTCTTGTGTTTTCCCCATCTCTTCCCATGGTAACTAAATTAATGATATTTATAATCTTTTCACTTGCTTTTGCCAACTTTTGAGTGTCATTCTATTTGCCAGAAGATGGCATAATCAATCACAATGGTATTTCTCAATGGTTGGGAATTTAATAAAAAGACCCAAATATCTCTTTTTAGGACTCGGGGCATCCACTTGACAAAACGGGATGCAAAGTATTGACTAAATTAAATGAAAACTAGTTTATTAAAAAAGATTCTATGAAGCTGGAGGAGACAAAAATCCCGAATAAGTGCCAACAATGTACACAATGAAGTAGAGATTGCTATTTATTGATGATGTGAGTTTTTCTTTTGCATTTACAAATGCACAAAAATGTCATTTAAAGTATAACTGAAGGAAATAAATCTGATGTGAGTCTAAACATAAGACTTACTAGCTGCAGTGATGGTGAACACCACATGGGAAGGGCAGCCAGTCAGCTTATGCCATCTATAAACGTACTACAGACAAATAATTTTGCCAATGTCAACTGTTCTACTAAACTCTTCCCTCATTATGCTGACAATTGCCTTGCATTACGTTTACCATAAAATAACTCTCATTGGCATCCAAGCTTTTATAAAAACACCTTCATTTTGCTCAAAAAGGGCAGTCAATAGATACAGAGAAGCCAAACTGAACAGCCTCAACAAAATAAAATTAACATCAGCAGCAAATCCTCTTGCTGAAGACTTCAGATATAGTGCACGTGTACCAAAGTTCTACAGTTGTTAAAAAGGTGCACACACACACTTATTTTTGTCCCTTGCCTTGACAATCTGGTTAAGTAAGTCAGTTATGGATTTTAATAGCTTTTTCAAGGTAAGTGTAGCGACTTCTCTTTGGGGCTTTATTGAAATGGTCAAGCCCTAGCCATGGCCTTGGATGAGACATGTTGCCTAGAAAAGAAAAGAGAAAAAAAAAATGAAGTTTTAAGATTAAATTGAAAAAATGTTTCCATTACACAAAGTGCTCCTGAGTGCCCTGCCCACAGTTTCTGGGGAGGGCAGGAGTGCAGAGCAGCCCCACAGCCAGGGGGCAGGGCTGCCCTTCCAACAGCACATTCCACTGCTCCTTCTGCATCAGGTACCTGCTTCTTCTCTTCTTCAGTCACCTACAGGGCTTTACAGCACTGAAGGGTGTGCTAAAGCAGAAGAACCACTGTTCTAACCCATGGCCAGAGGTACAGCAGAGTACCAGCCTTCACCAAAGTGCTGAGCCTGTTTCACACAGGGAGGAATCTGCCATTGAAACAGGACAAGCAACAGCACTTGCCATAAACTGCTATTCCTGTCACCAGGTTTAAGTGGAATATCTGTTAAATTCATGTAAAAAGCAAATACTGCTACTAAAGAAATCATGGAACTGACCCTCCTCCTTGTTTTCTAAGAAAAAACCCTAGTCACTTAGATTGCAAAGAAAATATACAGATTTTTTCATTTGTTCAACCCAATATTATTTATTTTACTGCTGGCTTTCAAGAAAAACCACAGCCCACAAGCTTCTTGCCAATAGGAGGAATTCCCTTTAAGATGTTCTCAATGCACAGCATCCAATGTTCTTTGAAGTGAAATTATAAAGGCAGAAACTAAAGAGGCCCCCAGCAAGGAAAGTACATTCTACACTCAAAGCCATCAACTGCAACCACTAAAGCATAAAGCATGTGACCTTGTTGATTGCCTGCATCTGCATTTTGTGATATATTTTCTTCAATGAAAAACAATTTTTTTTCTTGTTTGACATAATGGTCAATATCAAATTAAAAGAGAACTGCCAATCTTAGTGGGAGAATTTGAATGTTTTTGAAGAAAGAAATTAGAAAGTTGGTGCCAGCTGTATTTATTGTACCTTGGCAAAAGCAGGGGGACACTACTGACATCAGCTGTGCCAATCAAACTGGACAATGCCAGCTTTGGTTCCATCAGTCCAGTGTCTGTTAAAATTTGGCATTTGTAGAAATTAATTCTGTCGAAGCATATTCTATCACATGGGTGAATTCCATGAACTCTCAAATTAAAATCTTTTGCTCTCACATTCCCTACAATTCCTACCAGCAGTTCAGGTTCTCCCTTCTCCACATTCTGACATGTTCTGTGCCTTTGACCTGGGCACCTGGTCAGTTTTTCAAGCTGTTTTGGCACCACTGGCTGTGCCTTGCTCACCAAGTCCAGCAGTTCATTCCAGACTACTGCCTTTCCCTCCCTGGCCCAAGAGGGATGACTCCCAGAATAAAATCAGTTCTCTGCCTGCTCTCACCACACAAGAGAGAGTTTATCTGTCTGTGGAGAAATGCCCACCTCCAAGCTGACCATCCAGAGACCCTCCACAAGAGGAGCACAGAGAGGTCCTGCAGTGACACACTCCTGGGCTCTGGGGTGACTTGTGCAGCTGCAGGCACTCACAGCTCTGGCAAGCCACGAGCCAGGAACCTGCCTGAGCTACACACACAACAAAAAGATTGTTTGCTAGGCTCCTGCAAGTGCCCAGTAATAACACAGGTCTAACTCTCTGCAGGTTTTGAAATAAATGGACAGTTACAGGATTTCTTTACAACTGTTACATCAATCCAGAGCACAGCTGGGAAAAACTGGAGAAAGCTCTCCAGACCCTAGAAAAACCTGCCAATAAAAACCAGAATTCCTAACTGTCAGAAAGATAGAACTGCAGAGAGTCAGTGCAACTCAGAGAGAGGAATGCTCAGCTAAGCTGGGAGAAGAACCCTCAATGAACTGTGGATCCAAAGGTGCCATTCCCAAGAAGAACTCTCCAAAGAGAAAAAGGAGAGATTTGGATTTAGAAGCACTGCTGCAGACTGCCCAGAGGAGCTGTGGCTGCTCCATCTCTGAAGTGTCCAAGGCCAGGTTTTTGTGGCCCTGAGTGGCCAGTCTGGTGTGTGGCATCCCTGGCAGCAGGGGGGAATGGGACAATCTTTAAGCACCTCCCAGCCCAAAGCATTCTATGACTATGAAAACTCCTGTGATGGAACTCCAGAAGGATTAACCTGGAGTTAGACATAACACCCACGTGTAAATGTCAAAAAACCCTGAGGTTTAAATATCAGTCAAATAAACAAGGTGGCAGCCCATCCAGAGACAAATTTAGAATGCAGCTGTATTTGTACCTTGGTGAATCATCTCTTAGGGGAAAAAAAAAATCTAAACAGCACCAAACTGACATATTTAATGTTCTTGTCAGAATCTTCAAATTCACTGAGGATCTCAAGCGTAAACAAGAATTAACTTTCCATGAGAATCCAACATGCAAGGGAGTAGATGGACAATAAAGACAAGGTGCAACTGATGCTGCAAAGTGTGTTACACTGATAGTGAACCCATTTGGTCATTCACATGCAATCTTTTAACTCAAAAGGAAACATTATTTATCTATATGCCTATAAAATGCATATTCTTGGACTAACACATTCATGTAACACTGCTCAGTGTTACATGCACACAGGTGTATACAAATATACAGCACACAGGTGTATACAAATACTTGCTTAGTCACTACATCTAGTGTATGTCATGTAAAAAGAACAAACTCCTTCCGAATCCTGAGTCAAGGATTCATTGTAACAGCTGGCAGAGCAACTTCAGCAGGCCAAAAGAAAAGTGAGGTTGTCTAATAACTTACCAGGTTGGGACTCAAAATCTTTCAAGTTCACTTCATACTCGTCTTCATTGAGATACTGGTGTCGGCCCATCATTACAATGGCAAATTTAAACTACACAAAGAAAAGAAAATCACAAAAACCAAGTGGTAGGATACAACATTAAAATGAAGTCTTCAAGCCTAAGTTCACAGTCTAACTTGCAGCTGGTTATAAGAAATGCTTTTCAGGGGTTGAAGAAGGCCAATACTGATTAAAACCTTCATCAATAATCTGGATAATGGGATAAAATAAATGCCTGGGAAATCATGACCCCACCTCCCAGAATACTGTGTCCAGATTCAAGCCCTCCAGGGACAAAGGACAAAAAACTGCAGCAAGTGCAGCAACAGTCCAGTGAGACTGTGAGAGGACTGGGGGGAACCTGGTGTACAGGAACCTCTGGGAAATGGGCTCTGTGTGCCCCAGAGCAGGAAGGGCTGACAGGGCACCTGTAGCTTTCCACCACCTGAAGGATGGTGCACAGGAGCAGGCTCTTCTCAAAAAACTGCACAGAGGTGACCTCCACAAGTTACAAAATGAAACATTCTGATGGTGTGCAAGCAAAGCCTTCCCAATGATAGTGGAAATACTCTAAAACACAGTGTCCAGAACAGGGCAGAATTCCCATCCTTGGGAGTTTACAAATTGCAACTAAAAAACCCTGCCCAACCTGGCTGAGACGTGTTCTGCTCCGGGCAGGAATGTGATGTGGGGGTGGCTTCCAAAGGTCCCACACCAGCTACACTTTTCTGGCTTACTTTAATGTTCTGCAGAAAATATCTCTTGATGCAGTACAGAAACACTGATCCTACCCATCCTAACAAATTAGTCCTAAAAATAGCATTATTTCAGTCAAGCAGCTGTTCTATCACAAAAAAATCTACATTTATCCCAAATCTGTGGTGTTCCAACCTACTACAATAAATTCATTTAGGGTTTACAGTCAGCAATAAAAACTCTCCCAACTTGAAATTACCTTTTCAAATTCTTTTTCTTGTATGTCCAGCATTGTCTGAATCCGCTTCATAACCTCTCTGAAGTGTTCACCCTAATAATTACAACAAGATTTTTAATGTCAGAAAAAACTAGGGAAAAAAAAAGGGAGGTTGTTAGTATTTCCTGCTTTAATCTCTATTGAAAAACATTGCCTCAATCTCTCTGTTATTTACAAAATTACACAAGTGTCAACATCATTCTCTGCAATATGGAACACCAGCAGGCAACTTGCTCTAAATTCAGGAACTTTAAGTCTTATTGATTCATCATTATGCAAACTGCCCCATAAATTGGCTAGGCCACTGATGTGCAAGTCAGGTTAAAGTTAAGTGGCAAAGTTAGAAAATCAGCAGCAAAACAGGAATTTGTAAAAAAACCCATACTCTTGCTAAGCATATTTCTACTTTTTGTAGTATATTTCTGCTCCCTTTCCATGTACACTGCCCAAAAAAGTGACAGATACCATCAACTTCAAGATGAATAATATATATTAACTGTCATAACAAGGAAATGCAGAACAAATGGTTTTCACCTAAAATCACCACACAGGTTTTACTCTTTGATCAAAAATATGGAAATAAGTAAAATTCTAATTTTAGAGCTTTAGAGGTAGAGATATGGGCACATTTCTCAAACCCAAATTTTAAAGAAAGTAATTTTCATACAAAGTAACATACATGAACCAGAAAAAGTTTAGAAGCAAATTGCTAACTGCTCCCAGAAATACATATTGATATTAAGAGAGTCAGGGTGACATTCAGCTGGAACAGCACCACAGAAAAACTTGAGAATTTAAATTAGGTTTTCAAAATTAGCTTTTGTTCTTGTACCAACTTTCAGCCCAAGAAGATAAAGCACATCAAATGACAGAAGGGATGAAATGAAAGTCATCTCAGAAAGTGATGGAGAAAGCAACCCCATTTTCCATAATCATGTCTCAGTGTGAGCAGCCATGGCAGGGCCACTTTTGCCAACTACTCTGCACTGCAGTTACTCAGGTGCTGTTGGAAACAAGGTTCTGGTTTGCTGGGGGATTCTGCAGGGGGCAGCTGCTGCCAAATGCCAGCTTTCCATGGCACAGGCTCACAAACACTGAACAACCTGGGGATGCAAAGGGAACTGAGCTGGGAAATGATTTAACCGTAAAAAGGCACAGATGGGGCAGAGCCTTTGGTACAAGAGCTGTATTTTCCTGCACACTTCTTACACTAATGCATTTCTTTGACAGTACTTTAAGAAAACATCATCAGTATAACCCCACAGGGAGAAAAAGGGAGGCATACTGCACCTGGTGTATCCTCAGCAAGAACGGAATTCCAAATGTCCCGAAAACTTCTTTGTGGAAATGTGCCACTGTGATTAGCATCTCATTTTCTTTATCTATATCTACCTGGTCCAGAGGAATTTCCTAGATCCAGAGAGAGAATTGTGACTCCAATCAGCTGAACTTCCACAGAAAGAAACTAACGTTTTAAAGTTATTTTTCTAGTTATTAAGAAACTGAAAGCATTATTGATGTACTGTTACTGATTTCAAACAATTCTATTCAAAAACAATTAAAAGAGCCATGTTGTTTGACAGAGTCTTTTACCAGAGTCCCTCATCCCTGGCATGACAGCACTTCAGCCTCCCCTACTCAGGAAACACTCTCCTGGCTTCCCTAAATGGCTTTTTTGACAATAAATCTCCTATCAGTGCAGAACTAGCTGACAGGAACACAGGCATCTTGCCAGCTCCTCATTACAGTTTTACACTGGAAACCTTTTTTTGATTTCTGATCTTTGAGGCAAATTAGCAAATCTAAATGATCACATGTTTAGAAAAAAAAAATCACATGTTAAGTATCAAATTTGCTCAAGAACCTCAAATGCAACAGAAAAGGAAACAAAACCTTCTAGAATATTAGAGTACAAAAGAGGTATCTAAGCATAAACATTAAATGTCCTATGGACAGGCTCTTGCAAAGTCTTCATGTATTGTTATAAAAACGTATGTAAAAATGAAAGAATGAACCCATCATAGGGAAGCAGATGGAACAAAGGATGATCTTTATAAAAGCATTGTTTTTAAAAACACACGTAATATTATCATGTAATCTTAATACAGACATCACAGTATTTGAAGATCAGCACCTAGAAAAAGAGAAACACCACTTGAAAGAGTTTCCTCTCTCCAAGTCAGGTGTTAAAGCTTTTTTAAGACAAGCACAGCTCACCTCTATTCGAAACGTTCGACTTGTTGCAGGTGACAAACACTCTAACAGCTCATCCTCCTGATGGACACCAATTATTTTGTAACTTACAATTTCTAGCAGCCTTAAAGATAAAAAGGAAAAGTATTTTTAAAAAGTGATATTTAAAAGTATTTTTAAAAAATCAATGCAACAATTTCTTTTTCAAACCTTGAGAGAGATTAGTGTAGAATGTAAATTGATGCTGTTACTGTATTTTTAAAAATTTTAACCAAATTTTTAGTAAAAAAATAAGCAGTAAAGCCATAAGACGTGAAATTATTTCTGGCTCATGGCAAAAAGAAAGGATGTGCCATTACAAAATATAGCTTTCTAGTGGAGATTATTTTATACATCCTCTTGAAATGACCTCACTTTTAACCCCCTTAGCTCCTGAGAAGTGAATAGCATGAAATGCTTGTATTTTAAACAATTAATAAGTCATGACTAACAAATGCAATTGATGAAACTCAAGGATGTAACTTGGTTAATTATTAAAAAAAAACAAACCCTGTAAAATTTGTATTTATAGTTAAGAAGAACCCTTAACAGTAGCAATCTGGAAGCTTTTACAGAATATTACATTTCATCTTAATAATGGTTAATAATGGTTTCTACAGTATTTTAAATTCTACAAATACTTTGCTGCATAAAATTAACAAGATCCCATAGAAGAAATCATAGTCTTCCAGCTTTACCTTAATTTCCCTGAACCTTTTTCAGAGAGTTCTACAACTTTTTTACATTCTTCTAACAGGTCCCGCACACACCCATGCTTATCTGGATATACTGTTATTTCCTGTGGAATTTGAAACACAAAAATCATTAGAAAATCTGAAAATGCAAACAATCACATTAAAAAACAGAACACATCAGATTGTTCTTTTTAAACACTCATCTTGATAACTAAAGTCAACACCTATGTCATCTTCAAAATTTTTGTTAACAGATCTATTTTTGGTTTTTACTTTTTTGTGCTCTTTGGGGTTTTTTTTTCTTGTTGTTGTTCTGTTAGATTTTTTTAACATCATGTACAACTTTGCTCTAATTCTGTGTTACTCAGGGGTAGAGTGTGTGACCCACAACCACAGCCATACCAGCTCTGACACAGAAATGACAGCAAGAGTGTAATGGCCTCACTCACCTCTTCCCTAAACTGGCTATTTAGCCATATGCATTTAAAACTTCTTCTGTTTTCAAAATCAGTTATCTTCATTTTGAGCTTAAGAAAGAAAAGAAAAACACTTTAGGCATACTTTGAATAGGGCAGAATTATTTTTTATAACTCACCCTAATAAAAAGAAAAGACTCTTACCTGTTGATAGTAGAGTTTTTTCGGTTGTCTAGGCTTGAAGAACTGCAGAAGGTCTCTTAAAGTACCTTCATAATTATGTCTAAGAGGATTACCAGGGCCATCCCTATAACTACAGAAGGAAGGAAAACATGCTCTTAAAATCCATCACTTCAAAATTCATCACAGCTCAGTATATTGAAAGACCAAGAACATTTTTATTACTGGTTTCCAGTTTCATGTAATTGCTAACATGGCCTCAGCAGCACAACACACAGAACTTGTAGTGATTTTTAAACACAGCTGGGCTGTGGGAACAGAAATCCATTCAGGGTGTGTGTTAACTCTCTGGATGTTTACAAGCTCACGTCAGTGCTGCAGGCTGGCAGACCTACATTCCTCTGAAATTACTGACATAGCAGCACATGCTTTGAATTGCCCAAGGTTAATTTGTGGAGCCATATGACACAGCAAATTCCACAGTGACCACAGCACTGGAAACTACAAAGAGCTACTCAAATTCTCACTGATGATGAAGGGAAACAGCCTCAGGTAACTAAAGACTATCTACAATTCCATGAATACAGAAAGTTGTAAGTTTTGTGTGTGCATTATTCCTGAAGCACATACACAGACCTATAATCCACTACTTTCTGCTATAGTTTTATACAGATTCAAATCTAGTTTTACACAAACATGTGTAAAACTTTAACCAGAAATATCCCTTTGAGCGCCTGTGAACTTGTTAGACTATTGCCATCCTCATAAAACCTCATTTGCAGACTTTGAGGGAGGAGGGGGGAATTCAATGAGGTAACTCCTGCATTTAAACTTGTAAAATCAGTAAAACTACATATGCTTTGTATTTTTGCAGCACATGCTTTTATGTGTGCTTGTTTCTGCTCTCCTCCATTCTAGAAATCTGCATTCACTGAAACAGCACTTGCATTGGCTTAGCAATTTATCCCACAGCATCAGGCTTTGAAGTAATTGATGATATTTAAATCATTAATTAGACATTTACTAGAACTCTTCTAAAACATGCAATTCTTTGAGGCTCTAGAGACAGACATTGCAATACTTCAACTGTCAAAGCAACCTGTGTGCTTGCCAGAGAGGTAACATCTTACTGGTAGAGCATTAGTTAACAACCTGGAAAAGACTAATTTTTGAGGAACAGCTTAGACACAGAATACTAAGGAATTCATCTTACCCTTGGGACTTGAAAAACTGTAATAGCATTGGATCCGTGTTAAGTCTCTGAGCGACTGTCTTTGCAACCTGAAAATAAATTCTTGGTAAGTTCTGAATTGTTTCACAGAGTTATGACATTGCTCTACAATCATACAGTCATTCATTCCATGACAGGAACATTATGCTACTGGAATCAGAGAGAACCCACTATGCCTACCTCCCCCAGGCTAAATAAACTACAACTGTTAGCTTCTGAGCAGTTGACACAGAATAAGATATTCTAAGAAAAAAAAAAAAAAAAAAAGAGGAAACAGATTTAATACAGTAAGTTACTGTTGCCAAAAGGCCACTAAATCCACAAGAATTGTTCCACTTTTATCTTGCTTGTTTTTTAATTATATTATTAGGGAAATAAGTAAGACTTGCTCTGAAGATTCCCACTCCTTTAATTCACTCCAAGTAAGTTAGCTTGCTGAGCACTAACATCACGTTATTCCCAAGAGTACACTTCACATCACACTCACAAAAGGCAGGGGCATTCTGGTTTTGCCTTACCAAAAAACCTCAAACCACACAGACCTTACACTTCAAGTGAAAAAAAAAAAAAAGAGCACTTGGCTTAAAACCAGATGATGAGAACAGTATAGCAAAACTCATCCCTGGATATGCAGATGCTCAAAGTTTCTGCCTTTGGAGACAGAAAATAAAACTATCCGGGTTTAAGTGATTTTTTTTTTTTTTTTTTGACATTGACAAAAGCAACCACAGGAGAATTGCAAGGAGTCAAATCTACTCAAGCTCTAAACAGATCAGACCAGCTTTATTTCACTTTTTTTCTTAGGTTTCCATGTCCAGTTTTACTCACCTAAACACCCCAAACCATCTATTATTAACACAACAGGTTTGATCTGTTGGTGTCACTGAGCATTAAACTTCACTGTGTGAAGAAAGCAATACTGCTTGGTCTATAAAATAAATATTGTTGTTGACATTGCTGGCACAAAATAGGTAATCACTAGATTCCCAAGGCATTTTCCTTTTAATGGCCAAACAAGTTGAGCAAATTTTATGTATCACTTTGAAAGCAAATGCATAATTTCATGAGAATATATTTTCCCTGACAGAGCAGAATGGTCTACCAAGAAAGAACCCAATTATCAAATAACTCATTATTAATAAAACTAGGGGGTTTATAGTATTTTCTTCTCACAAGCCTTAGTGGCTTCCTTAAATTTTTCATTTAAAATGAAACATACACAATGCAAAAAAAACGTACACGGACAGTTTTAGAACTTTTCTAAAAGTATGCATTTGTGAACTAGTGCAAAAGTTACTTTCCAAACAAGGAAACAAAAGAGAAACATGACACATGCCTGAAAGTAATTCATCCTATTGGATAATGTAACAACAAAGCCTGGGTCATTGGGGATGGTTTTATCACAGAAAATGACATCCACACGGTGATAGAGGTCTCGGAAGTATTCCTTAGCTGTTGGGAGCTCGCTGTTATCATTCTCTGGGTCATCCCTACAAGAGCAAATAAACGATGACACCGTTACACATCACATTGTTACACACACAGGCAGCTGGGGCTTTTTAAAACATGTTCTACAGCAAGTCAGCAACAGTGGAGAGACAGAGAGATGAAGTTTAGAAACCTTTTGCAAGAGCCACCACTGTACACAGTAGGACTGGTGCAGTCAGCAGTGACCCAGAGCCCGGCGTGTCAGTGCTGCAGGGCCGGCGCCCTCGCCTGCTGTGCTGCTCCCTTGGCAGCCTGGCCCTGCTCCCAGTTCCTGTGGGATCACAGCACCAGTGCAGCACAGCTGTCCCTCCCTCCCACCCTGGCACGTCCCTGTGTGTCTGTACTGATGCTGCACAGCTTTCCATGAACCCCTGTATCAATCCTTTTGCACAGAGGCTGGATGGACAACGTTCCTTGGCACAGAGAGGCGGAACAGCGGGCACAGAAAGGCGGAACAGCGGGCACAGGGGCTGGTTTGGGTCACGCCTGACTGGTACCCCAACTTCTCTGCAGAGAAATAGCACCAGGGTACAAGCTGTGCACTTACCCAGGAGTCAGCAGCCAGCCAAGGGTGCATAACACCAACTGGGTCAACTGGGAATGCGAGTTCCAAGGCATGACATGAGAAATACATTCATCTCACATAATCTGGGGTAAGAGTGCTGAAGATAGACTAGCTGGCTTCCACCCACTGTCAGCCCATGGAGAGAAACAGAGCAACACAGTTGGGTGTGACCATCAGGAGTGAGAGCATAGAAATGCTGATTTATAGACCTGCCAAGCTTATGAAAGATCCCTTTATTGGATACAAGATGAGGAGCTCCCCATTTGCCTTGGAGAAGTCTCCAACTGAAGCACCAGTACACCTACAAGTGGCACGTGCTCAGGCAAACTAGGAGCATCTCATCACTGCAGAGCAGTAAGGACCTGACTGTGAGCACAAGGAGAGGCAAAAAGGGAAAGCAGTTCAGTGTAGGTCTGGGCTGAAAGAGCTCCAAGAGCTTTGTCCAGTGGCCATGGTACTGAGCCCAAGATCTGAAATGCTGGAAGGTTCTTCGGTGTCTGTGTTACAGTGGCTCCAGTACAAAGCTGCACAAATCAGATGCACTGCTGAACACACTCTGGTAATATTATCAGCTATTTTAGGTTACTGGCTTTCTAAACTAGGAAGACACCTTTTTCTTAAGTAATATAGCAGGTGACACTCAAATGCCACTGGTATTTGCTCATTTCCCCTTTGAATCAACAAATGAGAACTTCAGAAAGCACATCTACTAGTGCAATATAATACTCTGCTCTTAATAAAAAAGCTTAAAGGAAGTTCAGCTTTCAAAGTTAACCAGGTGATTTAATTGCAATAAGGTGCCCCCTTAAAATACCTACTTCTGAAACACTATGATGTCACCATCCATGAGTTCATCGAGAGCTTTATCAAGAGATACATCATAGTCTTGAATCCTTTCTGTTAAATTGGGTTTAACTTCCTGCAACAAAGAACAAAAATTATTAATCACAGAATAAAAGACAAAAATAAAGGCCACAAGGTCACAACAGTGAAGAAATCATCAGATAAGGTAACCTGTACATTCTTTTAACTGAAACAAACGGATAGATGTCTATCTGTACAAATCTAGTCCATGTATTATTAAATATCTATATGCATATTACATATTTATACTTGCAGACTGACATCTGGGCTGACCCAGGGATAAAAGCACCTGTGTAAACAAATTGGAATGACACTGTAACCCTGACCTGCCCAGAGCAAGGAACGTGCCCACAGCACACTGTGAATGCTGCCCTGGAACCACCAGAGAGCAGCAGGACTGCTACCAGAAATTGCAACAAAAATCCAATTCTTTGTTCTTACTCTAGCAAGGACTTTGCCTTGGCAGGATCTGCATCATCAGCATTCAATAAATGTAGCAGTTATGAAGATTCACTGCTTGTGTATTTGGGCAGAAAAGCATAGCAGACTAAGGATTTTGTTTGCTGACTTTGGCTTGGGAAAGGAAGGAGAAGATGCAACATTTTCTCAACTTCACTGAGGTGGGCACTGAAAACACGATGGCCAATAATGTCAGCAGCATTAGCTCCTCTAACCCAGCAGCACAGGTTTAGCACAACAAAGCTGCTCATACAGGACCTCATGGTGGTAATTTTTTGGTTTTAAAGCCTCACACTTCTACCTGTTTGATATAAAAAATCTGTTTTGAAGTTAACTCTCTGCTGCTACTTTTCTGCAGCACTGTAGACGTCAAAGTTACAGATTACAGTGCTGATAATTTATAAATTGCCATTGTCATAAGCAACTTCTTAAAATTAACGTATCTTTTTTTTCTTTACAGTATGCAAAAGACAAAAAGTCTAGAAATCCAAACCTCATAGAGGATAAGGTTAGTTTCTTGTGGAAATCCTGCTCTCTCACACATAACTGGAAGCAAGTCACCTGTTGGAGAAAAGAAAAAGGAATGTGAAATGTGTTGCACTAATTGCCAGTGAGACCAACCACAGGAAGGAGAGAATCCCTTTCTTTACCCTGGGGAGATGGTTCTACAATGCCTAAGAAAAAGAGCCTTCCACATTAAAGTTTCCCCTGTTGACATTTAACCAGACACACATTTATGGTTTCTTTCCACTTCATTTGAACAACAAAAATACATGCAAATCCAATGACAATCCAAGAGATGAAATAACACTGCTCCTTCCCCAGAGAAAAGGTTTAGTATCTTAAAAAAAAAATGACAGCTAAAATACAAAATTTAAAAATGTGTGTATGTTAACAAAATGAAACATTTGAAAAACTGAAATATTTTCAGTCAGTGGATATCTGCTGAATTCCTTTAATGGAGCCATATGAAAATCAAGGCTCACATGCAATTCAGGCTGAGCAGCTGCTCAGGCTGCCATAGTGAAAGGTTGTAGAAGAGCTATTTGAAAAGCTATTGGGAGGGAAGTATCAAATCCCAAAGCTTTACAACAGGTCTGAAACAGCTGTAACACCTGGTGAGTACAGCAACAGTGAACTGAGCACCTTGTGGGGTTTTGAGGCTCAGACCTGCAGGAAATGTCACTGACACCATATAGGGAAGAAAACTCTCAGGTGCTGGGTGAAGTAAGAATTTACTTCTGTGGTGTACCTTTGGTTTCAGTGATGGAATTATTATTAAAGGAAAAGTATGTGCAATCTACCTTAAAAAGTCAATGATTACAATGAAATTGAAATTCAGAACTCACGTATTTTACAGGATATAGGGGTGTAGATATGTCCACAATAATTCAAACTCCGAGTCTTCGGATCATACATCTTCAGAAACAACATTACATCATCTACAAATTAAGAACAAGATTTAATTTTAAGTAAGGCTTGGGTAGGGGAAAGGAGATCACCTAGATGCTTTTATTTATACAGTAACAAATACGTGTCTTTATTAATTCTGTGTCTTTAAAATATAGAGAGAAATTTATTTATTCAGTGAGTCTAAAAACATGCAAAGCATGTCTTCCATTCAAGAGAAATGAAGGGAAAACTGCATGAAAAAAGCTTATTTCAGCACTGTAGTATTTTGATGGATACATCAATGACATCATTAAAAACAGAAGCGCACAGAGTTTTTGGAGATACACCCAAAATTAAAGTATTTTGTATTTTATTTTGTTTAGCCCATATGCTTACGATCTTTATCAAATTTGGGTAATGTTGCTCCAGTAGCAGCCATCTCTGGATCTACTGTTTCCAAAAATATTGTCCATGGATTCTCATTGTCACTGAGCTCAATCATCTATATAGAAAGATGTGAGAGAAGAAAAAAAAGTCTCTGAAGAACATAATACAACCTGGTATCTGCATTTTAATCAGATACAAGAACTTTATGACGTTGTACAAGTGGGAGAGGATGTTTTTTAAAACTGTGTTAAAGGAAGTTTATGAAATTTATTAAGACAAACAAATATAGATATAAAACTACCCAAAAACTTTGATGAAGCAGTAACAGCATTTACCTAAAATGAATCCACTTCTTTTATCTTTTAGAAGTTTACCTACAGCTACCTTTATAATGGAAAGGACATTATTTCATTTTAGAATAAGAGGACATTGAAACCAATCTCTGTTTCCTGTGGTTTATAGTTTACATTTGAAGTAACAGAATTCCTTACATCCAGAGTGTTTGCCCCTTTTGCCAAAGGGACATTTTTTGTTTTAATCTAACATAAGAAATCATGATCACGCTTTTTTTTCCCCAGCAGAAAAATCATGTACCAACCACACTCCTGCTTCCTATCCAAATTAATCCACTAAACATCAAGTCTTCCCAAGTATCAAACCTCACCAGGTACAATGAAATTAATTTTAAATTAAAAGCCTGAAAAATCTTATGTCTCAAAGTTAGATATTCTTAAAGAGAACTAAAAATCATGGGAGATGTGCAGAAGTATTATCATCTCTCAGTGGCTACTTACCGTTTTATTGCCATCTGCTTCATTATCTAACATTGCAGGTCTTTTTGTTCCATTACTTCTAGCTTGCATTGGCCATAATCTGATTTGATCCTGGGGAAATCCCTAAAATAAACAAAAATTGTGACAGGAAACTTAATCAAAACAAGGGAAAAATAAGCTAAGATGCTTTTATTAAACTCAAACAGGTCTTCTGTGTTAAAAGGTCTAAATTACGATTGCTGTCAATATGTGGAGAAGGTAAAGGCTATGAAACAACCATAATGTAACAAAATAAATACATGCAAGTATTCAGCTACAGAAAACTCACCATAGTTTGAGAGAGGTTTTGAACAAATTCTGTTAGTGTGGAGTTTTTTAATACTTTGAAGACAGTGTATTTCACT
This sequence comes from Cettia cetti, assembly GCA_013401135.1. Lineage (NCBI taxonomy): Eukaryota > Metazoa > Chordata > Aves > Passeriformes > Sylviidae > Cettia > Cettia cetti. Next base: position 42,783 of record VZUI01002094.1, read on the forward strand.
TTTTCTTCATCATACATATCATTGCCTTGGTGACCACAGAACTGATCCTCTGCCACTATCTGAAAAATGACATTTAAAGGTTACTATTCAGATTAGGCCAGCTGTACTATGTAATACCTTCTCAGGATGCTTTACTATGCAACCTCTCTGGCCCTCTGGCACAGTGCTAACACTGTTCATGTTCTCAGGGAGCAAATTTGCAAGAATACAGATCATAATGAAATTTAAAAATCGTGATTGATAATCTCATCAGTGCAAGTAATTAAATACATTAATTCTTACAAATCCTAAGCAATTAAAAACCAGTCGTGCTTAGATTCCAAGTCTTGGAATGTGCTCTAACAATCTTGGCACTTGGAGAAAATAAAAAGGCTACACAATTCTGTGACTGGTACAAAGCAAGGAGGGCACTGAACCCTTTCCCTGCACTCTTTGTTAACAGATGCACAAACAGTGCAATGCTGCCAGTGTCCCACTGCAAACTCAGTGCAAATGCACTGCAGAACAAGCTGGACTTCACCAGTATCTCTGCTTATCAACACCAGAGAGAACAGGCAAGGAAACATGGAGGCACATGGAAAATGGGTTCTATTTCCCTGTGCCAGATGGGCTCTGGAAAGAGCCATAAACAGGGCTCCTTAAGGCAATTCATAACAATCTAGTCCATCTGGCTTTTCCAAAAAGATAATTGCAAATATAAGCACTCTCTCCTTCTGCTTCTACTTGATGAGTTCAGTTTGGCAATAGTCCAGACCTGAAGCCTATGGCTAGATACATTCTAATTTTAGAAAATAATTCCTGAAGGAGATAAAAGTGCAGTGGCAGGGCAGACATTTGAAATAACCTGGTCCTTTTCCCTTTCACCTGAACTTACTATTTTTACTCAAAAGCACAACAAATTCTAAAGAGAACAGAAATGTTTATAACATACAATACTGTGTGTTTTATTAGTTTGTTGCATATGTAAATATATTTAAAGTACTAAAATCATAATTTCTCTTCAAACACTACTTCAGAACAAATTTCTTTTTTAAAAAAAAGGAAGAAAATCAAGGTTTGCCTGCAGGGTGGTCCAATATTCTAAATTTTCATGGTAAAGTAGTTATAACTTAATCTGTTTCAAAAGCTGACCTGCACTTGCATATAGAGGTGAGCTTCCTGCCTCTCCTTCCTCTTCTGAGCTTCTATTCTTTTCTCTTCTTGTAGCCTTTCTACAAGTTGTTGAGGAATATCATGGTCGGTGACAGGCTGCAAAACTTCACCTAGAAAGCAGATTTTATGATGATATTTTGAGATTTAGGTGAAACAGGTTCTTTTTTCATACATGCTTGACTTCCCTCTGATTTGAAATCAAAACCAGCTTTCTTCATCTTTCACTTTAAAACACGGTTTGGTATCATCATGCTTTGGCAAAAGAAGCACTTCTAAGACAAGCCAAAATGCACTACTTCCACGAAATACGCATCAACTTTTGAATGATATATTCAGTTCAGAATTAAAAAAATATTTGCCACCACTCCATTTTTTAAGCATATATGTATCTACACACTTAAAATCAATTTGATTTAATTCCATTACCGAATTCAGCTCCCTAAACCTATAAACCAGCCAAGGTTGAAGCACTTTGCAGGTGCCTTACTGAGCTAAAAGATGACCCAGAGCACCAAATACTTTCCAAAAGCGAGAGAACGGCTGGCTGATCCCGTGGGATCTCTACACTCTGACTGTAAATAACGCACTCCTGTCACGTAGGAACACAGCCAACAATTCAGAGGCAAAAGAATTTCACTGCAAATCCTGTAAGGGCCCTTAGAGCAGGGAGAGGGACGCACTGAGCTTGGACTCCCTGATGTACACCAGCATGTAGGCGTTGGTGCAGTGCCGCACGGACAGGTCGTCGTCGTGCCCGCCGTAGTTGTGCTCGATCGCCTCCTCCTTCGTGCACCTCGACACAACATCGTCATCGAATTTACACCACTGGGGAGGAATTTTATAGAAAGGTGATTTCACACGTGAAAACATGTTCCTGAATGATAAATTAATCCTATTTTTGGCGTGCCTTTCAGCTCTTTGAAGTAACTAAAATTACCTTTGAGCGGCATGGCTTTTAAAAGGAAAGCTAGTTCAGTGTCATTTGTGCTACCTGCTACTTGTGCTCAGCATAAGGAAGTCCATAAACACCAAACCTTTGCTGAACATTTTACAATGAGTACCAAAAGCACAATAACTATTTCAAAAAGCTTTTCTTAAAACTGTTATTCAAACACCTAATATTTCTGTAGGAAACAGAAAATTGACTTTATCTATTGTAAAATGAAATAAAAAGCACACAAGACATCTAGTATTTCTTTGTACATTTAGAGCAATACACATCAAATTTTAAATTAAAACAATTAAGAATAAATTACAAAAAGCAACAAATTCTCAGTAAAATCTGGCTTCTACTCTTACAGTGAACAATCATGTACACACAAAACCAGCCCACTCAAGGGAAGAGGCACCTGACCTATAAATGTCCAATCCAATCAAGTCACCTGAACCTGGAACACTGGGACATACTCAAACATGCTGAACTTCTGAGTCACAGAAACACTGGAAATGCTCATATTTGCTTCAGCAAAGTCAGCCTCAAAAACATGCTGGATAAAATCAGATTGCAAAGAACTTCAACACATACACAAGCGAAGGGATTTCCTTGGTTAAAAAGTCTTTTGTTAAAAGCCAAGTGTACGCACTCTTCTCTTAGGGGACAAAAATCCTGAATATTTGCACATTATAAAAACTGCAAGTATGCATTTACAACACACAAATACTTCTCGGTGCTTTTCAATACTCACTTTGCCATCACCCTTTGGATTTAAGTAAACAACATAATGTCCACCATGGTTATCTCCACTGTGTACCAGAACTGCATGGAGAATGTAATTTGCAGGATCTTTAGGATCTGTTTTTTGCAAAAATTCATCTAGTGGCAACTGTTCAGGAAATTCAAACCTGGTTTTGAAAAGGATGAAAACAATTGTATTTGTAGTTAAGATAGACACACATGCACTATAATGGAACATTATGTGTACTCCCTAAAATGAAGTATAAAAATTGAACATGGTACTATTACGATGCCATTTCTATCCAGGACATGCTGCAAACTGGCAGAATTTATACTGGTTAAATATGGAACAAAAATAAACTTTTCAAGCAGCTCAGGAAAGTATGCCCTCAGTAACAAGGGCAAGAGCACTTCAACTGAATTAGAGCTGGTTTGGATTCACTGCATCAAGGGAAAAGCTTGAAAATTTGTTACTTTCCAGCAGACAAATGCAGCCTTCCTAGCAGAGATACCACTAGACTGGAATATTACTCTGAAATACCTCACCTTGGTGAGAATGAGATAGTTGCAAGACACATTCAGTTTACAACCAGCCTGGAGAAATTATCAGCTTCTACTTAAGAGTGAGTGGGCAAATGGCTCTTCCTCCATCCATGGAAACAGATGCAGGGCAAGCAGGTAACTCCTTATTCATCCTGCTTACTCTGGTGGCAGCCTAGCCACACACTGCACCAAGAGTGCCACACAAGCCATGAAAAGATGCAGTCACCTGTTCATGGTCAAAACAATCACTATGGATTACCAAACACTCAATTTGTCATTCTGAACTTCAACGTTCAACCAGTGGGGACCTCCACTGTGTGTGACTGCACATAATACCTGCCTCTCAGAGTTTAGTCAAAACTAGGATTTTGGGAAGCTGTTTTTTGGTAAAACACATTCACAGGCCTAAATTCCACAACAAAACCCAACCCACACACACTAAACCAACCAAGCCACTTACCTATCATTTATCTTGATGTTTTGGTCAGTCTGAGGATCATACATAAACCTCATGAGCTGTAGGTGTAATACTGGTGGCAGTGTTAGGAACTTCACACCTTTCTCTGCCTCCTAGACATTTAAAAGAAAATAGAGGGCAGAAAATGCAGTATTTTTAGCAACTCAAAATACTTGTTTGTTGCAGACACTCTTCATATGAACTTTTATGGACTTGACGACACAATGTGCACCAGAATAGTTCAAAACTTGGGTACAATTATCCTAATGCTGCACCAATCTCTCATGAGCTACTCAAGTAAAGCAAGAACTCAGTTAAATTAAATTTAGGCCACTCATACAAGCATATATGGGCACCTCACTGCATTAAGAGCAAGTTAGCTTGAGATTGAGAAAATTGAGATAATACAGAGGCAAAAGGTCATTTTTGATCAATTAGGAATTTCATGTTCATTGCATCCTGCCAACAAGGATTTGGCAACTGTGCTATATATTCCTAAGAAGAGCTAAAGAATGTGTAGAACATTACTGACAAAACTTGATACGTCAAAGCTGCAGAAACAAGCTTTAGTAAAACATTATTTATAAAGGACTTCAGCTTACTCCAGTGGGTGCAGCAAAGTGCAACTGAAGAGCTCAGAAACACATGCACATACATAAATGTTTCATTTCCATGGGTTCATTTGGTGTTCTTGCTGAGAATACAAACATAAGCTCTCCAAGGTTACTTTTAGAGCTATGCTGCTTTTTTACTTCACACATGGAAGAACAGGCTACTCATAGAGGAAGAACTTCCCAGTTTTGAGATTGGTGGAAAAGCAAACCATTCTAGCAACTGGAAGACATGGACCTATAAAACTCACTACAAATTAAATTGCTCTAAAATCTGAGCCCCATTTAAGAAACCTAACACCAAAAAAGAGGAGCTATATATAAAGCTTGTCTAAGAAGAAACAGCACCAAAATCAGTTGATAAAACCTAGAATGAGTTTTGCAACATTCTTATTTTATCAAGGATAAAGAAATAAGATTCAAAATCAGGTTAAAAAAATAAAGAATAATACCTGCAAGCCATGTTCTCCTGCATCATACTTGTTATCACCATCCAACTGCTCCACTGCAACGTAGTCAATGAAGGACTCAAAAACTGAATGAAAAAAGATGGGGAATTGTAGAGAAGGAGGAAAAAGCCTAAGTTTACTCTAGGCCTGCAACATATTAATCAAATGGAATATCAGGACAGGGGAGTTTGTACTTGAATATTTCTGTCCTTACTTTAAATAAAGTTTTATACTGCTTAAGAATGTCAAGAACGGCACCATATTGCAGAGGCACATCTAAGAATACCAGATTTTAAAATCACTCAGTTACAGCTGTCTGCCACAACTCCTCACTTTGCAACTGCTAAGCATCAAGCCAGATGCCTCTGTTTGCTGGACCCTTACCCATCCCATGCCTGGTACCCCCAGGTGCTCAGTACAGAGATGAGAAGGGAACACTGTTATGCTGTTCTGAGTAGTTCATCCTTTTTTTTTCTTATTATTACTATGGCCAGGTTCCAAATAAGAATCTATTTTATCTGAATTCATCTTTATATATAAATTATAACTACTGTGACAATACCACTATGATCACCATGGCACAGTTTTATGATACCAGAAAACTCCTAAAGTTCTTAAGAGATTTATAAAAAGATACCAGTGAGAGAATTAGGGAGGAAGGAACAGGGAAAGGAAATGGAATAAGGAAAAAAAAGAAACGTAATGCAGGCAAAAACATTCTCTGCATTGAAAATGTTTTCAATAGTGTCCTAAAGCACATATTTCCAATCACTGTGCACCAACAAACCCATTCGAAAACAACAGGCACTACAGTTGTCCAACATGTTGAAGTACTGGATTGGTGCATATCACAATGTATCACTTACTGTTTTTCTTTCCCTTTATACTTAGCTGGATGTCATAATAATCTTCTATTCGTTCAGATCGATAGTCTACGTGCTTGCATTGGATATAAGACTGGAAACAAAAGCAAAACAACACAGAAGTTCAATTTTATAAAAGTAACAAGAACTAATTTAAATTATTTTTGAGAAAAGTATAAAATACATACCACCATCTTCCCTCTGAACAATTTAGGGATAGTGCCTTCTACACACGTGCCTTTCATTTTATTTTCCACATTATCAAGGAGCTGAAAGAAAAATCAGTTTTTACACAAGATAAACTTGCAGGTTTTAAATTTATTCATCACACACACAGCTACGTAACTGATTAGATGCTAAGTCACTTGGACAAAAATGAAATGTTAGTCTATTTGTATTGGCATCTCCTTTCTAGTGCTTTAAATCCTCCTCTTCCCCCTAAACTGAGGGCTACTCCAGCTACTCCACTCCTCTGAGTCTGGAAACCCCCACTGATGTAACAATGCATTTCATCTTCAAAACTGCATTTCTCTCCAAGGCTATAAAAGTACCACTAGCACATGTTCTAGCAACTTTCAAACTTCCCTACTCTTTACAAATCCCTCACCCACTAATGCCACAAGCAATCCCATTTCAAAGAGAAATCAAGGCAAAAACTCTGCCTTTGAGATCTAATTTAAACTAATCAGGGCCACTATTACTCTGATTGTCCCATAGCTCTATTAGACATATATACAGAATATCAAGAGAAATTTATGCATCACAGATCAGCAAGAAATAGTATAAACATACCACTCGACATAATTCCTGGACATCATGTTGCATGAAGCTGTCTAAAGTTTCCCACCTTTGTAAGGCAAATAAATAAAAAATTACTAATTAAGAAAAGAACACCTCAAAAGACATGTTTTGATTTCTAATACAGGAATCTAATACACAGCAAGATGTACAAACTTAGGACTGGCTGATGCATAGGTTCTTTAGTTGTGTAGGAAGAAGGGGCAGTGAACTTGTGGACATTTTGGCAGCTGCTCTATGTCCACATCCCTTCTCCTCCTGTGTGGGACTGGAGCAGGGAGTGTAAAGGCACCCAGAGCCAGCTGAGGAGGCCACAGCCAGGCTATAGATCTTCCAGTCTACAACCCAATCTTAGTTCATGCAAAAACCCTCTTAAATAAAGGCTTGGGAGCAATTCAATGCCATTGGCTTCCACAGCAGGTTTCCAGCTGCCTTTCTTCCGAGGGCCCTTCAGGTGCAGTCAAGTGGTGTTCAGGGATTATTTCAGCACAGGAAAGGAAGCAAATGGATTTACAGGAAAGACTGGCTCCTTTGTGCTCATCTAAACAGTTAATCCTGGCCATGCAGTAACTCCAAGGAGGCATTCAGTTTTCTGAACCGCCCATGTGCAAACACACGGTGTGGAAGCAGGGGCGAGGGCAGCAGGATCTGAGTGCCTCACAGGCAGCATGGCACACTGCAACAAGGGTGCTCAGCACTCCTGCCTTCAATAAAGTGTTTCTAGTTCCAGCATTAAATACACCTGCGAACTGTAACTTCAACTCAAGAAAGCTTTTTAAGTTCTAAGTCTCTGACAAGTTTTTTTGCAGAAGTCACCACTCCCAGCTGTATGAAATAAACTCTGTTGACTGTAGGCACCAGTTTCAGTGTGATGTTCCACACTGGTCCTGGAAGAGCAGCAGGGTGATCAGGAGCAGTGCTGTCCTTCTCCTCCCTCCTCTTCTCAGTGACTCACCCCCACTTTCACATGGCAGCAAACTAATCTCCAAAGTGTGCCAACAACTGTGTGAGGTCCACACATAAACAAGCTGCATCAAGTGACCTGTCAGATAATTAAGAATAGAAAATAATGCCCTGACTCTCTAGGCTTTAAATACTAGCCAGCTCATAGGACAAACCAAAGAAGAAGGTCACCCAGTAAAATTAGGATAAAGAAGGGCTCCTTCAGGCATGGCATTTTCTACTTAAAGAAGTCAAACCTAGAAATTCACAACATCAGTAAAAAGTAATACCCTAACCAGCACCTAGGCCACACAAAGCCAAAACCCCCTCTGATTCAATGATGAGGCAAGGGGGAAACCTAAACCCTCAAACACATTCTAAAATTCTTTTCCAAGAACAAAAGCAGGCATGAACACCTTTTCAAAACCCTGCTGCTGGATACAAAATTAAGCACCAGCAACACCCTAGGGAAAGGCCTCTCCAAGCTACTGAATATGACACAGTTGGGACCTTAACTCAAGATGAAATATTTACTCCATCACCAAGTCCTGTCCTGTATCAGGACAGCAGGAGCACTGATAAAGCAAATATACAGTGTGTTGGTAGGGAGAGGGTATGGCCAAATAACCAGACAACACTGAGGCTGTTGATTTACTTTTAAGATTCCCCTGAAGGGGAAGAGTCAAGGTTGCAAAGACACAAGGTTACAAGGAGTGTTTTTAGGACAGAGCACAACTACAGACTGTAGCAGCAGATGCAGGATGAACACAAGGACAACTGAATGAAAAAGATGATATAAAATGTGTTTTGAAATAAACAGTACTTGTCAATATTACTACAAAACTAGCCTATAAATACAGTGAGACAAAGTAATACAAAATAAAGTATTTCAGAATGGATTTTAATAAAATCCTACTCCACGCTTGCAAGACATTAAAAGAGAAGACTTGTAAAGGTTATACTAACGTTAATCTTCCTGTCCTAACTTGTGTCTTCGTTATGTTGTAGGAAAATGTTACAGCAGCCATCAATGCTCAACAACACGGACATGCAAATTACTGCTACTGCACTAAATCTAAAATAGATTCCATTTTTTAAAGACATTAACAATACATGAACTGCAATGTTTCAATGACTGTTTTGTTCTGAATTTTACTTAAGTCAAAAGCATCACACAATGTTCAGATAAATTATAACCCTGCTTTTAACAGCTCTGTTTCTGTATCATTCTCCTTTTCAAAAAAATCTGACTTTTGTATCAGCTGTCTTTAGTACTGGCTACAAATAAAAACCTATGCAAGTAGACTACAGAAAGTTAACAATTAACACCATATTAACACTTCTCTGCACCACTCCAAAAGTAACCTTATTATAAGAGAATCTTTTTAAAGAAAAGCTTTATGAAGCCCAAGTCCAATAAACAGTCCAAGTTTCTGAAACTTACCCAAATGATTTTGTTAACTTTTTAGTTCCAACTGGTTTGTCACTATGTTGCAGCTCATAAAACACTCTTTGCAATGCTAAAGGAACACTTTTGGATGAATCATCTCCTTCTGTGGGCATCATGTACACAGCCTGAAAAAGCATTTAGTTCAATTAGTATCAGAAAAGTTTATTGCTCATCCTGTTTAATGCATTCTTTCCTCTTCAGTGAGTTCCTTCATAGAACTCAATTTAATCACTTCAAAAAAGTCTGAAAAAAAATCTTGTACTGTAGTGTAAAAATGTTAATTGTCTGGAACAACTATTCTTGGAGCACAGTGGTTAGAAAGATGTGAACAACAGATTCCATTCACGGTTACTTTATCTCAATAGCTCTCTTATTCCAGCCTAGAACAGCAAATGCACTAAAGCATTTAACACCTTCAAATACCTTCTCATGCCTGGTATGTCTGTGCAATCATTACAGTAGGACCAGATACACCAGTCAGTACTACAGACTTTTGAAAATAATTTGTTTTGCAAAAAAGCAACCACATGAAAAGGGCAACAAGTGAATGAAAACAGAAATGGTCCACATGGAGAAAGATGTCAGAGGAAGCTCTGAGTGTCCCTGATTCATTCATTCCTACTGAACGTCATCGCTGTCCAGCAAATAAACAGCTTAACAATTCAATTCACTGATTATAGTGATCTGGGAAGGATTGGGAACAAAGAAATTACACAAATAGACCAAACAGGGATTAGGAGAGTTCAATAGTCACTGAAATAAGATTTACTTTTTAAAAAGTGTACATCAATAACATCTAGGGGAAAGGAAGAGCAAACAAAAGGGAGATGTTCATTCGAGAGCATAAATATAAAAAGAAACAGACAACCCTGGAAGAAGATTAGGCAACAAATGAAACTAAAAAAGACTCCAATATTAAGCAACATATGAGAAATCAACCTTTTAAACCAGAAAAATTGCCATTTGAATTTTTGCCCTTGAAACAACAGGGAATGATGCATTTCTGTGAGCAAAGTGCTGAATGGACCTGAGTGACTCTCCCTCAGTGTGTGCATTAGCCAGAACTCCCGAGGTGTGCAGCACATCTAGCTCAGCCTGGACTGCAGTTCCCACACACAGAGCAAGGGCAGCACTTCAGCAGGCAGCTGGGAACTGCTGGGCAAGCACAGTCACTGCTGCAGCTCCGTACAGGCAGCTCAGTACACAGCCATGGGAACCACAGGGGACAGGCACCAGAGAAAGACAACACTGACACACAAACAATATAAGGGCGTGGCAAAAGACAAAATAAGAAAGAAAAACAACCAAAGAAGTGCCTAAAATGTTGACAGGCCAGTTTTCTACTCCGGTTCTGAGGATCCACTACATTTTCCAAAAGTACGGCAACAGAAATACTTCAAAGAATAAAGAATATCATCAGAACAGCTACAGCAAGATTAAATAAGAGAAACAATTTCATTAAGAAAGCAAATCCCTGATATTCTGACAGAAAACAATGGTTAATTATGCAATTGTAAACTATAATGATAATTATACATGACTGTATCTTAAAAAATTTTAATTTTCAGAAGTTATCAGTTAATAGAGATGACCTAAAACAGAATCATGAACACAAGTAACTTCAAATTTTATTTCTCCTGAGTTGCAAGGTACACCATTAGTAGTGTTTACACATATAAAAAGGAATATTTTTTATTAATTAATAAAAATTTAAAGCTGAAATTTATCAACAACTTTTTTTCTGAAGGACAGTCAACAGACATCTTTGTTGGGGTCATTTTAAGAACAACAGCCCGACCTCACCCTAATGACAACAACAAAAAGTCTTCTTTTGCTCCACTTTGAGATTTGCCTACAATACTTTTATAAATTTTATAAATTGAAGAAAATTGCATCTTCAATTTTATCACTGATAACAGGTTTTAACTGTTGAAACTCAATAAACCTTCAACATTTTAATGTGTTAAGCATTGCTTCAAGAGCTTATAGTGATGCAGTCTGAAGAGAACTCAGGAGGTTCTGTTCTCTGTTTCTGCCCACAGAGGTGCCAAGTTCAGACTGGGCTCCAGTTGCTCAGGATCAGATCCAGTTAAATTCCAAGCATCTCCAGGAATGGAGATCCCATCACCTCTCCATACATCCTAATGTAAAGCTGGACCACCCTGATTATGAAAATTTCCTTCCTAAGATCAGAACACTCAATTTCAGAACAATTCTAATAAGCTAATGAAGTAAATAATTTCCAACTGCTTTATTTTTATCATCCAAATGCAGAATCCCAGTCAACCAGGTCAATCTGGGCAAAGTCCAATTCAAATATCACTAGCTAGATTTATATCTTCGATACCACAAGCAAAAGTTATTTCTTGCTTGAAATATCAACACCAGAACACAATATCAGCACTTTAAAAAGACAACTTTAAACCTCTTCCTGTACCTGGTTTATGAACCTTTTTAAGAGTGGGTGTAATTAGCTAAAGGTAGAAACAGAAGTAGTTGAATGACCAAGTCTCAAATCTTCCAAAACTCTAACATCAGTCTCTATTAACATTTTTGAACATCTTAGAAATGCTTTTTATAAAAAACAAATATATAGATACTTGCTATGTTTAAACAAACAGAAACAAGGTGTGAAAATCAAGTAATGAAAAAATGCAAATATAGTCAGTGCTGATACATTCAAAAAATAAATACTAAAATGCTAAACGTACAGCGGGCTAAAAATCAACCTAGTGACTGAGTCTTCCATCAAAAAATGCATAAACTGGAGTTCAGAATACCTTGCTAATTAATCAAAATCAAATCCTTTGCCTTAAGTTCCTGGTTTTTAAAATGCTTTTCTCATATACCATCTGTACAATAATTCCCTTCCTATACCTCTCAAGTAATAGTCAAATCATTTACAATTTACTTATAATTACTACTTTCCAGCTGCCATTGAATAAAAACACCACTTTTATTTCTTTGGAAATTCCACATGTGCTATGACAAAGCAGACATTTAACACAGCCTTTCTTGGCTCTTCATTCTGTTTGTGTATTTAGGTAATATTTGAGCTCATTTCTCTAAGTTTTTCTCCACACTACCACTTTTTAAATATTACCCTCTTCAAACTTTTATTTTTTTGCCTTACCCTCCCAAATTCTCAAAGCTTGACCTCAAGATAAAGGAGTGAGGCCTTCTGATCCACATTAAAAACGAGGGTTTCTTATTTAGCACCTGAGAAGTTCCCTCACAAAATTAACACAAAGAGGGTTGGGGACATGTATAGGCATATTGACAGATATGAGAAAAAAAATACAGATATTTATATAATAATTGAATGGTACAGGTAACTTTGAACACATTGCTTGAAGCCAGGAATTACTTAAAGAAGGGAAATAAATATTGTGCATGAAATTGCAAGGTTAGGTAAAATATACTGGATGACTTGAAGAGAGCCAGATCAGGGAGAAATGAACCAGTGTTTATTATTTTAATGGATTTCCATAAACATCCTGTAATGTTCTCATGAGTTGTGGAGACTTTTGCAAGGGAACCAGCAAACAGTTCCAAAATGGACTGAATGCAGCCACCAGCACTGACAGGCTGGAGGCACTGGAGAGTCCTGGGACAAGTCAGGTAACAGAGGCCAGGGTCAAACTGGACCCTCTGGGAAGTCACCACTGCCCCTTGCATGCTAGACTGTAGTTAAGCACATATTTATCAGTCACAAACAACAAATAACAATATGCTTTAATGTGAAAGTTCCTTTATTCCCTATCACTGAAGCCACCTCTTGTTGCTTAAAAGGGAGATGTGATTTCAAACACCCCAGAACCTCCCATCTGCTATCTGGAAGCAGAGCAGAGAAGAAAGGACCTCTCCATCAATCCTCACCCACGCTTCCCCAGGGCCTGACTTTCCATAGGTGTGTGCCTGCCTTTGCTATTGTTCATTGCTTCCCCAGCTCTGCTCCTGACAGCAGCTCCTCTGTGAACAAAGCCCTAAGTAACAGCAACAGAAATCATTAGTTCTTCCAAGGAAGGAAGATGCACTGAAATTATGGAAACGATGAAAAGCAAGCCAAGGATACTGCACGTTTTGTTTTATTTTACTTTGGTTTAGGAGGAACAAGTTCGATCAAAGTAAAAAAAAAAAGGAAAAAAAAAAAGAAAAAAATATTTTTTTCAGACAAGGCAACAACTGATTCTTCCTGATCTGTACCAATGGCAAATGAGTGCTAAAGCTGCCCAAAACTACCACTGTCATCTGTTCAGTTTTGGGGGGCTCTGAAAGCCTGAGTAATGAGCAAGGAATTGAACACTCCAGCTGCTGTCCAGGAACACTTCCATAAAGGAAGCTGCAGCTACCACCTCTAGTAAATTAAGCTTCCTCATGTGGTCAGTTACTTGCCAGATATTACAAGATGCTAAAAGCTGCTTTTATTTGGGGGCTGGTAAGACAAGTTCAGTTGAAACCAATCTGTATCACAAAAAGAATTTCTTCCTCACTATCCTATGGTACTATTGATTTAGTGACTACAAGGCAGTCTTGAACAAACTACTCAACTGCATTAGACAGAGCTATTACAAAACCACTTTTTTCTCTCAAGAGCAGAGTGAAGTTGTCCAAAAAAAGTAAAATGCACACAGGCATTATAATGAGTGATAAACTGCAATGAGAGATTACTCCTGCAAAAAGGAACAAGTGCATCATGTAAAATAAGTCAAGTATTTATCTGTTGTCCATGGCACTGGGAAGATCTCAGCTACATTCTATTGGAGTTTGAGATGTTACTTTTTTTGCAGCACTTCAGAGTAAACGGCACGTAGCAAAGAGGAAAAAGCAACTGGGACACTCACAGGCCACAGGATATAAATAGCAAGATGGTGGGAAATTAAAGACAGTGGAAAGCAGGTACATTAAAAGGGAAAATAAAGCTTAACTGAACTGCAACAACTAGTCTCCATAAGAGAAAGTCCAAGTCAGGACAGTTAATCTGCACTAAGAGACAGACAGTAAATGCAGAAATGCACAGAAGGATGAATTAGGATCAATAGGAAACTCCAATACACTGAATAGTGCCAAGTTGCCTTTTTCTCCAAGTACATCCCCTCTTCTAAACAACCACCTCCAATATCAAGCCATCACTTTTGTTTTTAATCCCAGTAAGGGTATTGCATTGTTTTGAAATTATACATTATCTAGAGTATTTTATTCTGGCTTTAGACAAGATATTTATTAAAAAGGTATTTAAAGAAGTTCTTTCCAGCAAAGAAAAAATACTACTAAAGTAAATACACAATTATGCTGTTTAAGCTACTGAAAATACAATACTTTCAATTACTACAAGGATGGCAAACATAACAAAAAAATCTGCTGCATAATAGGAATTTGAAGATGGAGCAAATGGGTATCTTTGTGCATTGTTTATGGGCTGAGAAGCCATAATTCCCTATTTTACCTATTTCAGAAAAGGGAAATTGCTTCCATCTTTTACCTACAAGATTAAACTGCTTGGCCTGCCCCCAGCAATTCCTAGCAATATTAACATAATACAGTCAGAGAAACACCCCCTAAGCTCAGGTCTTCTCCAGGTGCTCTGCCAGCTACAAAAAAGACAAAAGCTTGTGTTCCACAAGCTACAAAAGGGAGCTTCCTGTACTCTGCCTGCGGTAAGACATGCATCACCATATAAATCACAACTCCTCTGAAAGGATAAAGGAGGCAAAAGGATCACACAAGTTTATTTTGAAGCATTTATAAAAGCTAATTAAAACAGCCAGTGTTATAATCTCATGTTCTTTTGCGTGTTACTTACCTTTCGTAGCTGATTTGTGAAAAATAAAGTCTGTAACAAACTGTTCATGTAACAAGTTGCTCCCTGGTTCTTTAAGCCAACATATCCTGTGTGCTTCTTTGAATCCCACCTAGAAAATAGTTTGTGGTCAAAAACAAGAAAGTTTTGTATTCCAATAATAAAGAGTGTTTGTTCCAAGGTAGTGCTGCTGGTAGGTATCAGCTGCTCTCCACTGCTACTGAAGGTTCAAATAAACTACACTTCACTGCTGCCTGCCAGTAACAACAGCCTTTGCAATTAAATGCTTAGTGATTTTATTATCTTTTTTTTTTTTTTTAATATGTTCTATATGGCAGGAAAATGATGTCCTATGAGTGTGTCCTGGAGCTCAGAGCTGCACTTTTAAGGGCAAGTCTGCACCTCTGTAGAACCCTGTTGTTTACAAGTGTCATGAAGGAGAACAACTGAGATGAAGCAGTTTTACAACAACTGTAAAGCAAGGCAAGTGAGACAGCAGAGCCACTTGGCTGCACCTGAAACCCCATCAGCTCCCACACAAGTGCTCAGGCCAGAACTGCAGAGGTGTTAAATCACAGACCAACTCACACAGAAACTGAGGCTCCAAAGCATTACGCTATACAAAAATCTCTATGTGACTGTGAAAATATTGCCATGTGAGAATTTATCAACTAGCAGTGACAAAGTGAGAATGTCTGATGGAAGCTACAAATGGCAGTAACACAAGAATACTTGAATGATCCCAAGCAAAAACACTAGAATTAAGAATTCTTAATATTGCTTTGTTTTTTAATCAAAGATACTTACGCCACTCCGTGTGGAGCATCTGCTTGAACATAGACTTCAAAAGTAACTTTGTCCTCTTCTATAAAGCCTTTCTCAGGATCAGTAACTTCCTGTAAAACACAAATGACACAGGAACATGAAAAGTGGAACAAGCAACAAGGCTGCAGTGAAGCATCCAGTTAGACATCACTATCTAATGTCAAAGCCTGAGCTATCAGTAGTAATAAACTGAAGAAGCAAAACTGAAGAACACCAAAGCAGTTGTTTTTCAGCTTACAACATTTTAATTCTTTTTTAATGTCTCAGTACAGTAAACTTGTTCCTGCCTTTTAAGATTTTGCATTACTATTTCAGTTTTTAATGATGTAAGAGTTGGTAATCAAATGCTCTGCTTCTTCTGGACAATATTCCAAAACCTTTGAAAATGCTTAAAAAGCTGACACAATTCAAGAGAAATTTTAGTATTATTATTAGGGCACTAAATACACATGTACATATACACAAGGAACATACAAATTGCAAGCAAATTTATGTTGCTTCAGAATGTCACTATCACACAGTGATAACAAAAAACACAAGGACTCAGGCAGAAAATAATAATGAGGGAATATTTAAATTAAAACATAAGTAAAAGCACTCTACAAAGATCAAATTATTAGAGTAGGAAACTGAGAAAAATCTACAGGAATTATAGAAAAAGATAACAGCTTGGGGAAGAAAAACCCCTTTGCTATCAGCATCTCAGTATGCAGAAGTACAGGTACAGAACTGCTCCTATCTAGCAATAGATTAATACATGTCCAATTACTTACACTCCAGGCCATGAAGTTAGAAAAGCCCCAGTCATTTTCCTTATGAAAGAACAAGTGACTAATACGACGACTGAATGATTTTTCATCATCCTTGTAGTTTATTATCTTGAGAACTGCTTGTGCATGACAGGACCATGACCTATAAATACAGAAGAAACACTTGAAACTCTTTCAAAACCAAGCTTTTTATAGTTGTTACATAACTTTTTTCTGTTAGGGATTTTTGAAACATCACTTTCACACACCAGATTTTTTTTTTCCTTATTAGATGCTAATTGTTATTGAGGGCATGAACCTCTGGGGCTTTCTGAAGTCACATTATGAACCTGGAATGGAGGTTTTCTTACGGCAACAGTGTTGACAAGAAAGTGTGTCAGTGACTTGCAGGCTGGTTGAAGAAGCTGACGGCTCTCCCAGGTGAGTGGGTTCTGATGTGCCCCACTGCACAGGGATGTGCCAACCCCAAGTGCTCTTGGTGTCTGTGGAGTGGGAGGTCTCAGCCCTTGGTAAGGAAAGGATGAGGAGCTTCTACTCTCCCTCCCACAAGATAAATTCCCCAACACTAATTGTCTTGGCAGCACTTCCTCATCACCACTGGTGCTCAAAACCACCCTGCTTGTGCACAGAATCAGTCTGGACACAGCTCAGACAAGGTCCTGTCACTGCCTCATGCAGTGGCACTGCTTGCTCAGCTCCACCAGCTGCACCTTGGTTGGTCTTCTGAAGATCACATTATCCCTTTTCTGTAAACACTCGGATGTGAATCACATCTCCTGTGACTTGTTAATGCACTTACAGCTTTTTCTTTACATTCTGCCCTGAGCACTCACCTCTATATTACAAAAATGATGAGGAAGTGCAATGTTATTATTCAGAGTGAACAACAAGCTCTGTGAGATTCTGTCCCAGAATTGAGCCACCCTATTGGAAAGGACACCTGAGAGGTCTGCACTCCTCCTGGATTGCCCCAGAATGAATTCTTCCAGGAATGCCCCAGAAATTTGCAGTTTTCTTTAAAATTTTTTCTATTGTTTACTAAAGTGGTCAAAGGTAGTCAGTGTTGATTTGCATGAAGGACTCCAAGAATACAGACATGTTCAGATCTTGCTGAATGAGCAATGAACTCCACTTAAGGAGAGGACTCCTGCCTTGCTCTGCCTTCACTGGTAGCAGTTACCTGTTCACATGCTTCACAAGGCAGCATTTATAGCTTGGCATGGTTAGAAAAGCTCCACTTTCATTTGAAATAAACCCAGAACTTTTTCCATGCCAAGAAAACTGTCAGTCAAGGACTTCTCCTTCAGCAAGTATATATCTAAATTCTACCACAAACTTCTAGTCACACAAGCTGATTTTAGCTCCTCCTGAAGATAAGACTATTCTCATGCTTTGAGATTTAGAAAGTGGGGGGGGTAAAGGGCACTCAAAACCTTGCAAGAATCCTCTCCTCCTGCAGAAAGCAAGAAGAAGGGGTTTTTTGTAGATGTTTGTATTTCTTGCAATAGATGAACCAGTATCAGGTGAGGACCTGTACAATAATTAGAAGGGTCTTACGTGGAATCAGATTCGGCATTGCACTGAAGGAAGAATCCCACGCTTTTCTGGTGAGGCCTGTCCGGGTAGAGCCGCGGCATCACCATGATCTTCCACGGCAAATTCCGCACGAAGCACGGAGGGCTGAGCACGGACTCACTCAGCCTGTTGAAGCGTTCCACTGTAAACTGAAATGTTGCTTCTGATCGCCAACTTGTATCTGTAACACACACACACCCCCCACTGTTTGAAACACCTCACCTTCTTCACTCCAAACTGCCCAACATCATGTAACCTGAGCATGTTTCCTGTAGTGGGATGTGGGAAGCAACAAAAGCATCCCCATCCCAGAGGGACAGTGAATTACTGACGTTTCAATTTTTTCATTTTGAAAAACACTCCAACTCCATTCGGGCAAACAGGGCAAGATGCATTCCTTTTGTACACTATTTCCTTAAATGCTTCTTTAGCAGTAGGATTTGTTACCACTCCAGTTTCTTCTAAAGCAACAGGTGCAGTAAGACAGAGACATCAAAAGCTCTACAACTAAACCACAGCCCACTCTAACTCTTCCTGTTGTGTAGCATCTCCACAGCAC
This sequence comes from Cettia cetti, assembly GCA_013401135.1. Lineage (NCBI taxonomy): Eukaryota > Metazoa > Chordata > Aves > Passeriformes > Sylviidae > Cettia > Cettia cetti. The sequence goes on from VZUI01002094.1 coordinate 61,252, forward strand.
AGTTTAAGTCACTTCCCTGCATGAATCCATACACACAAAGGAATTTCACAATCTGTTCAAATGCCCTGTTGATATCATGACACCATTTAGTTGGTTTTGGCTTGCAACAGTGTATTTTAAAACAGATGAATACCACAGGTTGGTTGTTGGATTTTTGTAAAATTCTATCAGTTTGCTGAAAATTAGCTCAAGAGTAGGGTCTTGTTTTCTTTGTGCTATGCAAAGACTTTAGAGATTTTAAGTGGTCTAGCACAAAATTAAATGAGACTTTTTTTTCCCAAGAGCTTATTTTGACACATACAATTAAAGTAATTTTGCCTTCTTCCCACATACCCAGCTCTTCACCTACCACAATCTGTTCTGCTTCTGCAGTACACAGCTATAACAGGGTGCTGGAGACTGTGACAGCTTCAGCAAGACACAAGGCCAGGCTCTCTTTACTGTGACACGCCTCATATTGCACTCGGGGAGGAAAAACCTGCAACTTACCCAACAGCTCTACAGGCCAGGGAAGCACAAGACACTCCCCTCCTTTTGCATGGCTCCAGTCTGGCATTTGTGTAACACGGAATCCTCCTGGCTGTAGGCAGGTTGGACTAGCACACAGGGCAGCAGGCAGCACCCATGGTCAGCCTGCTGCTCCCACTGCACCCATGGGGGATGCACATCTGGAGGTGTGTCACACACGCAGTGACACCCAACTGAAATCAAAGAGCACTGAGGGACCCCACCACCGAGCCAGAAATCAGACTGTGAAATTGTGACAAGGCACACAGCACAACAAACGAGTTCCCTCCATACACAGACAGCAGTGCTTTACTCAGCTGGGCACAGCACCTGAGACAGCACTGAACCATTTTTCCAAAACACAGGTGAGTCCTGATTGCTACCTTACTTTAAAAGTGGAACACTCATGATTACAACATGCAACAGGGTAAAGATTATACACTTTATACAGGAAATTACCAAGTTCTATCCACAACTGCCAGGGACCTATGACAGATTTCATTCTTCTCCCTTGTGAAGCAGTTTCCAAGCAGTTGTCCTACTCCTGAACTGCAACACAGGATAATTTTGTGTATGGCCTGACAGCCCTGAGCATTCCAATTGTCTCCTGAAGGTACTACAGCCCAAACCTGCTTCCTGCCCCTTCTACTCCTGCAAAGACCTTTGTGTAGCCCTTGCTGTCAGCTTCCTCAACAACACAAGTGTTCAAAGGATTACTCTCACCTTTTTCTGCCTGAAGTGCAGCTAACTAGCAGTCTGTCACCTACTTTCAAAACGCTCTCCTGCCAGCTGCACTACTCACTGCCCACTGACAGAGTGAAGAGCTGTACTTCTACACCCAAGAACCTGACAGGCTGCAGACAGAGGAGCTCTAACTTGATTTGCAGCCAGGATAAAACAAATCTGTAACTTAACAATCTAAAATCAGTCTTGAATCATGTGTACCTCAAACCAACTTGAGGCCACCTCCCTACTCACAGTCACGATATCAGTGCTTCTGGGCTCAGTCTAAGCTTCTGAAAAACGAGCCAAGTTTGCTTTCTGCCTCCTTTGATGCAGCTTTCAGTGCACTTCAGCACAGGGATGCAGCAGTGCTGCTACAGTGTCAGCTAAAAATGCAGCCCACGCAGCATCTGCAGATGCTTCAGAGAAAGTTTGCCTGTATTTCTTGATTTCTTTTCAGGAAAGCCTGTGCCTGAGAGCTCACCAGGGAATGGGAACTCTTCTCAGTAAAATATTTGAGCAAGCACTAGTAACTGCTCCATAAAAATGCAGCCTTGTAACACAGGTCACCCTAAAATAGACGTGTCTTTAAAAATAACAACCTTCCTTTCTTTCCAGTAAGCCAAATTTTTCCTTGCAAGTATAATGGATTAAAGGAGGAATTTTACTAGTAAAAGAAGTTTACACAGCAAATGTGACAATTATTTTGAGTACAAATAAAGCCTTTTTTTGCCATCATGAACATGTCCTGCAGAAGCCAGTTAAAGACTGCAACTGGCAGCAGGATAATTTAGTAGTGACTGGCAAGTGAGACTTTTATAAAACACAAAACTACAATTCTGGGACTGCAATTTTTAAAAACTCTACAATTCCAAAATACACAAGGTAAAAAGGACTGATCCAGCTGACAATACTTGAAGAAATTACACTGCAATGGCCTGTCTTAGCTATGTGAAAAATATTTTTTCATTGATGTGATGAATGTCACATTCAGCATCTTAACAGAAGAAAGATCTTTCAAATCAGAGATCCAAATACTGAATATGATCCATTTTAAGGCTGAAACATTTATTTAAATGTTGATACTTTTGGGAAAAGCAGATTTCTTTATTCTCTTAGTAAATGTTGCTACCTTGAAAGTGCACTGGAGTTATTAAAATATTCTGAACCTGAATTATTAATGGAGAAACTGGCTGAATATTCTATGAATATTTTAATAATGATCCAAATACAGCGTGCAATACCAGCATATGGCTAAGACTGATGCTTCTGAAAACCTTCTTGCCTCTGCAATTCTTCACAGAAATGAGACTTCAGGAGGTAATGGCAAAGCTGTGAGTTTATGTTCAGCTAGGGACCTTCTGTTTGAACTTTAACTTCTAAGAGAATTTATTCTATGTGTTGCTTTGAATACTGATGCACTTGCAAACAAGTTTTGATCAGAGCCTTGTTTGTATTATTTTTTACTTTATTTGCAGAGGCTGCTATCCCAGCTTTTAAAGTCAGGTTCATTTAAGTCATTCTCCATACAAAGCACAGCACAGTCCTTCAGCTGGCTCTTTTTAATTGCTGAGACTTCACACAGAGCAGCAACAGGTACTGGTCACAGCACTTGAGAGCACACACTCTTATCTGAAAGTCTTGCTGCTGGTCCACTGCTGCTCCTGTTCCCTGTGCCTCACAATGCCTGCAGCCTGTTGCCTAGCAAAGGGGATGAGAGCTGCACTTTTTATCCACCCAATCTTATCAGTCATTTCTTTATGTGTTAAGCTGGAAGAACAAAATCACCTCAAAAGTTTCTTGAACTCAGAAAATCACCAGAAAGCCGATTTCTATGATCCAGCTGGAAGCATCAACCTTTCATCTTACTGTTCACCTCTCTCACAGGGACCATTAAAAACATTAATTTCACTGAAGAGGTATTTAAATTCTCCTCATGCATTCTGTATCAGCTCAGATTGATGCCCCTTGCTATGAGTAAACAACAAAGGAAAACTGCATGTTTATCAGAGAAGCCCATATCTCCCATTTTCCCTGTCTTTGGAATCTCTGAGCTGTCCATTACCCATGCACATCATGCTGCAAACCAGGTTAGCAAGAGCACAAACAGCAAGAGAGCAATTGCACTGATGTGTAAATAATGCAACAGCAAGCAACTAATCTGATTTCCAAGATTTGGAAAAGAGGCATCATCCACTTACATGATGCAAGTCTTCAGGAATGTTTTTGCAACTCTAACATTTTGCAATAACACTTTTCTATCTGTGTCAATGCACAGCTGTAGCAGCACCAACATGTAGCCAGACACTCCTTATTCAAATGTGATAATGAGGAACTCCTGAGAGTATTGCTTAACAACCACACTTGAACACTGAAGGATGCCCCACTGCAGAGTGCCCCAAGCTCCAGACCATGCTGGAAGTCCATAAAGGCATGAGAAGCTTTCACAAGCCTCCTGTCAAACACCTTCAGATACTTCTTCTCCCAACACCTTCAATACCCAGTTCTGAGAGGAGTCAAACAGTTGGGAACTGACACAAACACGTTCACTGTAGTTTTGTGGCTGAAGGGTCAGTGTTGTTCTGAATGAAGAGGTGAATACCTGATTACTTGCCAGGCCTGATATAGCCTGGCTTTCATCATCTATTTCTGCAGTTTAAGTCCCTATTTTGGCTAATTTGTAGAAGTATAAACAGACAACTCGTGGACAAATGATTTTTTTTTTAATTCACCAACGTGTTATGTACTGATTTTATCAACAGCAAACACTATCAGGCTTTCTACATATAAACATCTCTACCAAGAACAGAACTTAAACAGATCTGTTCTAGCCAGCTGATGCCAAGCCATGTGCTCTTCTCTTGCCACCCTCTAAATATCATGGCCTGACAGACATTTAACATCCTTTATAACAGCTTTGGATAAGAACAGAGTTCCCTGTTTCAGTCTTACCTATTTACTGTGAGCAGTAAATCAAAACCCTCTGGATGAGATTAGGTAATCACACAAATGAAATTCATAGGCTAAGAAGACTACATCTTTCTTTCATTGCAAGACTTTGGTCATGGAAAAATTTATCTTTGCCAATAATACAGAGGTTCTTCAACCATGAGATGCTTTTGTTCTGAATTTAAACCCTATTCTCTTCATGGAACATTACTATTTTCTATCAGTATTCTGTGTTCCTTGAATGCATGAAAGTAAGCACTTTTTTGACCTTTAACCTCAAAATCTGATTTTTTCTGAAAAAAACACTCAACATTTTAGCACAAATCTAAGCCTAGTCCTAAATGTCCTCTCATAAGATAGCATGGGAAATGGCACAAATCCCACTCATATGATGTTTCCCTTCTCCCAACTCAATTTTACTTCATTCTTCAAAATGAGCAGTCCATGCCCATATCCCTTCCTAAGAAAAGAAATATCATTGCACACTTTCCTCACTAAACATAATAGATTTAGAAGCTTGTTACTTGTCTTTAAATATACCCAGAGTTATAATTATTTGATCTTCTCCAACAAAATGTACACCCTTATTTTCATTTAATGGACCAAGAAAAAGAGTTCAAAAACATGTCCCCTTTTATTAACAGGACATTATTACATAATTTTTCATTTGCTTTTGCAAGTAAAATTAGGCATCAGAACTGAGAGAAAAGATGTTCTTCTACAGAATAGATACCACTGACTTACCACACAAAGACAAAACCAGAGCACAGCTGCCACCTGCCAAGACAGCAGGACAGATAAGGATTCTAAACACCCTAAAGGAATTGCATAACTGATAAAATTACTATTCAGCAAAGCCCAGCTGCAGCACCTTTAAAGGGCTGTATCACAAAACATAACAATGGACAGAAGCACTTTCAGCAATTTTTAAATGAGTACCTAGAAAGAGTACAAGAAAAAAATCCCAAGCCTTCAGAAGTGTAATCCTGTTGTACAGCTATGTCAAAGGGATGCCTACACAGAAAACCAGCAGCTGTAACTACAGAGGGAATCATTTTTTAATGAGCTGCAGATCACAGGACATAGGTAAGAGATGGACCATTTTCTCCTCAAAATCATAAAGCTAAAGAAGCCAAACAAACCATGTGTTTATCAAATATTTACTTACCATCTTCCATGTCTTCTTCAGTGTTGTTATGTCCGTCAGCCATCGCTACATTCCCATTAATGACAGGATTTTGAGTAATTCTTGGAGGATCATCTGTATCTCCAGCTAAGACAAAACAAAGTATGTAAAATTAGTCACATAAGTAATAATCAGAAATTCACTTTTTTTTGTCTCAGGCAGTGTTTGTGAGACACACACATGGTGCACACTTGCACAGAACAGTATTAAATTAAGTTATTGCTCAACAGTTGTACTGGTACATGTCTAATGAAAACTCCCCATTATAGGTGAATATTTATGGTGAAGAAAAAGGTCCACATTAATGTGGAATACATATACACAGAACATAAACTGACTTTCAAATTTCCAAAAGGCCTTACGAACAGCATTTCATAATCAAGTTTCATAAAATAAGAACTTTTTCTTTACTTTTTCTTGCATTCTTACAATGCAAGAAATTTTTACCCAAGTTCAAGTTTCTAACAGCAGACTTTCTAAACTAACAAGTTACTTTAAGATTCCTGCAGTGTTATTGTTTTTTTAAGAAAAAAAATGGACCTCTAATCAAATGTAATGGTAAGATTTAAATCTTACTTGGGGAAAATTGGAAAGGAAATCTTTTAGGATTAAGGAACATTTTAGACAGAAAATTTTCCAGTTTCTAGCCATCACTGCCATTAAGTTTTGCTCCAGTGACCATTACATATGTAAATGCCACTAAACCAAGAGATATGAGACAACTTGATGAACTGAAACCCCACTATTTCTAAGATGCATTGCTTTGATTGAACAAGCACCTTCCTGATTCCTCCAACAACTGAACAACGCCTCCTGCCCATGCTCAAACACCAAAATCCAGGGGACAGTTTCAGCATGAATTCAGAAAAGTGGATATATTCTTGGATAAACTAAACTGGGTTTTATCATCAAACTGTAAAACCTGTAAGACCTTGCAACCATCTCAAGGACAAGCACTAGTTAAAAGACACTCTAATTTAAAAGGTCTGATGAGTTTCTCATTGCTATATAACTTATATACTCTATTACCCCTCAAAAGCCCCAAGGTCACTGATTTGTGTAACCAGGAACAGTTTTATACCCAAAAGCTACACAGTTCCTGACCGTGTGCAGTGCCGGGGATGCGGTAAGCTGTGCCACAGGATGGAACCGTTCCCAAGGGAACCGGCCCCAGCTCCAGCTCCAGCACAGCAGCCCGGCCGTGCCCTGCCCGTCAGCACCCTGGACAGAGCATCAGAGCTGCCCTGGCAGCGGCCCTGCCGAGCTCCGCCCAACCCCCTGCCCCGAGCTCCGGCTGCCTCCCTGCTCCCTCCGAGCTCCGGCCGCCCCCCTGCCCCCTCCGAGCTCCGGCCGCCCCCTGCCCCCTCCGAGCTCCGACCGCCTCCCTGCCCCCTCCGAGCTCCGGCAGCCCCCTGCCCCCTCCGAGCTCCGGCCGCCCCCCTGCCCCCTCCGAGCTCCGGCCGCCCCCCTGCCCCCTCCGAGCTCCGGCCGCCTCCCTGCCCCCTCCGAGCTCCGGCCGCCCCCCTGCCCCCTCCGAGCTCCGG
>VZUI01002097.1:0-28401 GCA_013401135.1 Cettia cetti
GAGAGAGGAGAGGAGAGGAGAGGAGAGGAGAGGAGAGGAGAGTTTTCCTCCATTTTTTAATAGATATATATATATATGCAAAAAAAATTGCATTTTCTCTCATTATTATTACTTGAAACTCAGAAGCCAGAACACTCCACATTAATGCAGCAGCAGCAACAACAAAAAAGCCCCAAATACCCAATCAAACCCAAAATAAAATAAAAATGGGAAGAATATTAGTTAATTCAGGGTATAAGAAATAAAAGACCATTATTCTGAAGTTATAAAAGAATAATGAATGCAAATCCCCAGTTTTTCAGAACTAAAATATGCTCAGTGTTCTAGGCAATGAGACAGTGTTCTGCAAAATGCTTTGCAAAAGCTCATATTCAGAATATGTGCAACATTCACACTATAGCTTTAAGTATGAGATTAATATCATCATCCTTCAGTGGAAGACTCCCATTTGAAAATCATACTGTTAAAGAAAAAATGCAAATGGTAAATGATTGTTAAAGTAATTATTAACATGTGACTGATCTTACAGTTTAATAGGAAAAAATAGAATTATAATTAAAATTATTTAAGATCTTATTTTAGTATTTAAGTTATTAGTTTCTATTTACACTTATCTCAGGAAAAATCATAAAGACACACTTAATCTGCTTTCTTGGGCTATCAGTAAAGTGAACTCCTCCTGCACTCTACCCACATGAGCATAGAACCATAAAAAGCTGTCCTATAAAATAAATTCAAAGTCTAGCAAACAGAAAATGAAACAGCAATTCCATTAGATCATTTCATTAATTAAACTTAAATCAAACCTGGATCAGAGATGCAGGATCAGGGCTTGGTGTACAGCAGACAGAGCTTACTCAACCCTGTCAACTGAGCTGGTGGCAATTGCTAATGGTAATCGCCGCACTTATAAGCAGACAATTATATCTCATTCAGATGCCTGTTAGTGCATATATAGGACCTTTATTTAAATTCCAGCACCATAAAGAACACTTTCCTGAGTGATTTTAGTCTGTTGAGTGGACTAAAAATTGTGTTGAAACAAAATCTGCTTCTGCTTTATTGATAAGAAGAATTTTGGTACATTTCTCCTAACTTTCTCTGTAAAAAAATTTAATGAAGCACACGGTGTAGCTGGTAATTTCCTCCTAGTGCACATCTATCACAAAGCTTTGCTCTGAGGCCTTGCTTTCCTGTTCTCTGTCTGCTGCTCATTGTACTGCTGGAGTTCAGCAAATGTCTACTTGAGCAGATCAAAGCATAATCTTGGCTTTCGTTGCTTCTCTGTGGTTTCTGGTGCTTATGTTAATCCTACTTAAACTAAGTGGTCAGAGATTTGGGAGATTTGAAATACAAAATAGATTCTAACCTTGAGATGGATTAGGGTTGTCAGATGACACAGAACTGTCATGTAGGACTAACATTATGAAAACAAGAGCTGAAAATACTGTTTTAATGTAGCTGACAACAGGGATTTATCCTAAAAGAGACATGGATGTGTTTGATTAAAGCAGCTCCTTAGTGAATATGTAGCCTGAATTCCTTGCAAGGTTATTGATTATGTATCTTAAGTCAAAGATACAGCTTCTTCCCCAGGAGATTTGTTTTTTCATCCAGTAAACACAATAGTCCTCAGAACATGGATAGAGTCTTTCACAAAAGCACTTTATTTTGTATGATAAGGAGTGGATTAACTTGCATTATAATTATATATCTATGACTTTTTCTTCAGAAAGCCTGCTTGTCTTGCAGGTTATTTTCAAACAATAATGAAAAACTTATCTACCAGGATCCAATGGGGCAATCTAAGCCTCTCAAAGGGGAGAGAACACTCAATTTGCTCTCATTGACTTATTCAGAGGGCAGGGACCTGTTGGCAGTATAGGCTATAGGTCTTGAGTGGTCAGAGGCCGGTTTGTGGACAGATACAGCTGGCCAGCAGAGACCACACTCAGGAAAAAGGTTTTCTGAACATTTAAAAAATATTTCTGGGCTGAATTTTCTTTTAATTATGAATTTTTTTTTTTTTTTTTTTTTTTTTTTTTTTTTTTTTTTTTTTTTTTTCATCCCATTTTGACATGGAAATGTTTGCCATGACCGACCTTATCCTGCTCTAAAGAGCAGGACTTTGTATGGTTTTACCAGTAGAAATCAGTATCCACCATTTACTTAAGTCTTTTCTGGAAGCTTGGGAAGTTATCACTTCCCCTACAGTCCTCGTCAGAAAGGAAATGACAGTGACATCAGAAATGACAAGCTATCTGCAAACTAAGACAGTGATTCCCCAAACCCTTTCCTCCTCCCCATGGTGCTGCAGGGGCATCTATGAGCCCAGCAACCCTCACAAACATGGGCAGGAGAGCAGCCACCTCCTACAAATCTGCAACAGGCATGAACTAGGACTGAACCATCCCTGCTCCCATCACAGGTAACTCGTGTCTAGCCTTGGATTCATGGGTTCAGAGAGGGAGAAACCTTGGGAAAGGTGAGGCAAGAAAAGCGTCCCTAAATTACGTGTCTCAGTTCATATTTTTTATAAGGCTGGAGGGCCGGCATTTACTTTATTTTCCTTTTGATTTTAAACATTAACCCACCAAGCTATGCTGGAGCACCCCTCTTATCCCTCTTCTTTTTTTGCTGGACTGTGAATTCAGTTTTTCAAAGAGAGAACCATCCTCTTTTTACAGTATAAATACATCCAGCTCCATGTGCCTCTGGTCATGTCGGCAGTCTACTATGTCAGAAGCACATTTTTGTCCAAGTTTCCTGGGAAGCTAAATACAAGTCCAGCTGTTTCTTGATATAAAAAAAAAAAAAAAAAAAAAAAAAAAAAAAGTAGAAACCTGTCCACAACTGACCTTTTGTACTGGGAATATTGTTATGGTGGAGGGCAAAATTCCATTCTCTGCTTTTTTTTAATCTGGCTTTTCCTTCAAGAAACAGATCTAATAAAATGCAACAAAATAATACCTGCAGAGAGGGCTCCTATCTTCCTTATTCTCTGCAGTTTTAAAAACTGACAGCTAAGTAGTCTTTTTCAGCCTTGTTGCTGCTGTATAGCTAGTTTGGGAAGCACTGGGATAATGAGATATCAAAGTAAAGGAAGGAGGTGCTTACATGAAACAAAAGTGCAAACTGTCTAGAGAGAATATTTATGACAGAACTGTCTCCAGTCTGCAGCCAACGATTATTTTTTATCATAATCTCTATTCTTGGGAAAAGAACAACTTGCAGAGAGGACAGGGACCCTTAACACACCTCAGCTTTGTACTTGGAGCAGCCCATCGCCTTTCCCAAATGTGGGCACAAGCTCCTCCAACCCTTGCTTTGGGACAGCAGCTGCTCACTGCCCACTTCCCATCTCTAAGGGTGAAGGTAGGGATGGGGCTGAGCTGAGATCCTCTCAGCCACATCACATCTACAGTGTGGAAGCGCAAGGGTTAAAGACTCTTTCAAAATACATTTCAAGAATGAACTAGGTTAGCATTTTATTCTAAGCTTTTTTCATCTTCTCCCAAGCATTCTTCATTGAAGCTCTCTTTTGGTTAAATAAACAGTAAGTTGGAAATATTTTACCTGATGATATTTATGCATCCTTAGTTCCCAGTACAAAATCTGATGGATGAATCATTACCAAACCATAACGGCTAAGTGGTAATGTTAAAAAACAACTGTCTTTATTGATCCTACTGTTCTTCTCCAGACTTCAGGAACAAAAATCATTTAAATCAAGTTTGCTAACACATTAATATCCTTTAAGCAGCTGTTATAGCCTCATGTAGACAAAGAAAATCATACTGGAAAAGATGTAATGTGGTCATGATCAACTAGGCAATAGATTTACACTCTGAAGTTTCAGGGCCAGACGCTTCCTAATTTAACATAACTCTCACAGTCTCACAGAGAAAGGAACACCATAGTAAGAAGTATCAATATGGGAAAATGAATTTATTTTATAATGACAAAGTCCCTTTTATGTCAGTTAAGCTGACAATCACGTCAGTCAGAGATGCAGGACCAAAGAAAACATTCCTCTGAATATGTGGGCAAGCTGTCAATACTTCCAGCCTTTATGTCTCTGCTTTCGAGTGTAAATAACAGCTTTCAAATGTGACTGCACTCTTCAAATACTAATTTCTGTTCATACTCTTGTAAAGTAAACCAGCAATTAAGGATGCTTTCCAAAGATCACTTAAGCCAATGGATATTCCTAATGGTCATCTGGAAATAAAAATAATCCCATGTAATGAGCAAGACCTCATTAAGAATGAACACAATTTGAACTGTACATGTGAATTGCATACCCTTTCACTTCTTTAAGAAAAATCATCAAGAAATTATTGAAAAAAAAATGATAAAGCACTTTCAGATAAATTATTTAAGACAGATCCTTCAACTAGCTTCACTTATAAGGATTAATTACTAACTTTGAGGATGAGAAGTTTAGTAACAGGTATTAATTGCTATAGCTAAAAAATTTATTGTCTCATTCAAGTAATACAGCATAACTATTTTTAGTTCTTAGACTAAGAAAGAAATATTATTTATACTATGATAAATACAAACAAGCTGAAAATCAGGCCATATTGTAAAATATGATTAATATAAAGCATGCTTCCTTTAATTTGAGGACAAGGATTGCTCTGATTTTAGCAGTGTAGTTTTAAGTCACAGATCAAAATGGCCTTGCAGTGCGAAATTTCAAATGATATAACGTTTCAGGCTTTCTGAATTATCTGTGCAGCTTGTGTTTGATGTCTTTTATACATTTTTGAAAGGGAGCCTTTGAAATGTGTACATGGCTGAAATCTTTGTATCTGTCATCTTGTTTTGTTATTTATTATCTTTTAGTTAAGGGGATTATTTTGTTGGTTTTTTTTTTTTGTTTTTTTGTTTTTTTTTTAGATGAAAGAATCTTCTAGTCTTGGCAGAAAAAAATAAAAGGGAGTAAAATCAACCCAAGAGTCCACCTTAGGCTGCTACTACCACTAACTTTTTCATTTCATGCCAATTTCTTTGTTTTCTTATTTATGCATATGGAGACATGCAAATGTTTTGTTTTTTAGATATTCATCCATTATTGGGGCAATCATGCTGTATCTTGTGGATCACCAATAATTTGTAATTTATATCTGATTACCTTCCCTTGAGAATGTTGATTAAAAAGTGGAATATAAAGCTCTTATGCAATGGATGGATGATATTGAAATCAAGATAAAAGAAAATTTTCAATGGCAATATTTTGGTTATGGGTTAGGTGCTTCCATCAGTAAGAAAATACAGTTTTCTTACAGTCTTCCAAAGAACAAGTTCTACCACTGCCATTCTGACCCCTACTTGTAATATTAATCTTTCATTATCCTCTCCAAGAACCTCCCTTTCTTGTCACAGTCAACTGCCATGCCAGATGCACAGAAATACTTACTCTGGGAAGAGCTTTATGATTAAGAGACGTGGGCAGGTTTAAAATCCTTAAGGGAAGCCTTGTGTACTGTAGCGTGTGGATTATTGATCTGTGGGAATAATGAGATACTAAACCTTTGGACAAAACACTTAAACTAAGAACTGTTCGGATCAGCTATTCCACACTACTGGAATTTTTTGGGAAAAAAAATCCCCTTCCATAAAGAGCATAAAAAATCAGAGATTGTTCATTCTGAAACACATGAAAACCCTCTCAGAAATGTTAAAGTAACTTGTATATAGAAATGGCAACCTATGTTTTCTTGGAAAAGAGTCAAAATAGCCAGGGTTTCTCTATATACTTTATTGAAAGTCATGTTTCAATTCAAGTTTTTCAAGATATTTTTGTTTTATTTTAACGTGAATGTTGAATAACCTTAGTAAACCAGGAATATATATATGACCTTCAAGATGAAAAATAGATATAAAGAGAGAATAGACATTCTTTTGACCAATCAATATATATAAACCAATACAATATATATGATAAATAAAAATAAATATAGAAGTAATATTTTAGTCAATTTAGTCAATTCTATTTTCTGTATAAATATTTTATCTGATTCTATATAAATTAGTTTAAATTGTACCTTAATTTGTATATTGCATATATGTTACTATCTATAAATTTACAGACATGAATTAGTCATAAGAATACCAATTTTTTATAGAGATGCACTATTATTGCCTTGTTTTTGTATCTCATTCAACAAAATAAGCATTTTTTTTCAAATGTTGTCTACTTGGTTTTGCAACCCAGTGTTTTAATGGATACAAATGTGGCATGAATACCTCACAAATGATTCATGGATTATATTTCAAGATATAAATAACAAAAAACCATGATGGTTGTCTTTTTCATAAATGAAACCACTTTTGCTTTATACAGTATGCTTTAGCAATTAAAAAAGTTACTGCACATTGGGAAAAAATGGATATAAACACATATATTAGAAAAAAGTAAATTAAATAAAATTGACAATACAAAGCTATCTGAATGCATTTTAAAACATACAGAAGATTCTGTTAGGAAAGGTTAATAATTCTAATTTGATTATATGAGCCTTACTGACATTAGAATTCTGTCAATAAACAAAGCAGTAGGATGCTTGAAAAAAATATTGACTTTGAAGCTGTGAAGTCTCCAGATCCTCTTTGTATATCCTAAAGGATGAAGTGAAGGGCATTTCTGAAGGGATCAAATCACTCTCCCAGTTCTGAGCGGCCCTTGGTCACCTGACATCAATTTCAGGCCTGCCATAGCCAATTTCTTTAGTGTGAAAGCAAGCCAGAATAAGGCTTGTAAAATCTGACATGCTGTGGAAGCTCTCAAAGTTGAAGCCAAAAGAAATATTTAAACAAATAAGATATGTTTGCTTTTCTGTACCTTTGAATTTGCTCAACAGTGTAACAATCACTGTTCTGTAGGACGGGTGTGCAGGTAACAGGACTTTAGTTAGTTACACACAGTTCCTGAAGTACTTTCATATAGCCAGAAAGTTCATCAGTGGTCAGATTTCTTTCAAGAGAGTTGTTTTTATTCCTAAAGTTGTGCACAGGTAGTGAGAGTCACTCATAGACAGCTAGAAGTGTTGCACTGCCAGAGTATGAGCAGTCTGCTCCCACAGGCAGGCAAGCAGAACAAGTTTTGGGCTCTGAACCTGAAGAAATGCCCAGTCATCTCTTCAGAGAGAATTTTAATTTGTTTGATGCAAAGTACCTGAAAAATGCTGTGAGGGTCAGAGTAAGCAGCAGCAGCACGTGGCCTCTGGGAAGCCATTTACATGGCAAATGCTAATTATTACATGCCAGTGAATTCAAAGGCAAGAAGTCTTTTTCCTTTCTGAGTTGGTGTAGTTACCCCCAGGAAGCTAAGGTACCTTGCATTGCCAAACTGCCCTTTCAGTAAGAGGCTTTGTTACCTTGATCAGAGGTTAAAAACAACACCCATCAGACTAAACCACCAGGTCTTGGCAGGGCTCAAAGGAAGAGCTGGCCAGTCTGGCCATGCAGGCGAGGACAGCTGTGCAATTCCCAGCCTGCCCTGCCCCTTGGGTCCTTACAGAGCAACCCAAGAGCTGTGGGCTGCCCTTGGGTGGACCCCACTGTGCCCCCAGTGTGGCTGAGGGGGGCACTTTCGGGAGCAAGTCACATTTGCCAGACACCTGGCTGGAAAGGACACACCACTTCTTACCTGCTGGGCCACAGCCAAACCTGGGACAGCCCCCCAGAAAGAAATGATTTGCAGATTCTGGTTTCTGCAATGCTTTACACAGCAGGACCTTAGAGACCTAGAGGTCTGTGACAGCTGATAAAGAAATGCTGTGCTCCTTTAAAACCTTCATAGTTTGGATGTGTGTTGTTGCTCTGCTTTCAAAAATATAGTGGCTTGCTACTTCTTTGGTGAACTGTACATCTAAAAACTCTTCGTAGCTTTTGATGAATGATCTTTATAGCTGTTTCCTCATCTTTTGATGAATGCTTTCATGAGAATAGATAAATATTGTACTATTTTATTTTCTTGACACAACCTTTGTTACATGAATGAGGCAGTAACTTTTAATGTCTTGTGCCCCCTGTGAATTATAGAAATCTGCTTTTAACTTTCTGACCTTTTTCAGTAGGATGTGTTTCCAATAGAAGGCCATTCTGCTCTATTTTATCAGCTACACTTAATTTGTGGGGAAGAGACAGGCATATTCAAGTGCAAACAGTAGAAAGTGCTTACTCTTTTGTGCTTGCTGGATGGTATTTCATGAGTGATATATAGCATCAACATCCTGATGTTTTAGCAGATGAGAAAATGGAAGATCATACTAGCAGAAATGTATTCCCACAGCAACAACAGGACACAGCACATTCCTGCTGCAGGTTTGTTCTGAAGCTGAGACAGAAGATCCTGCACTTCTTCTTAGATGAAAACACAAATATATCCAAGTATCTTCTCATATAAATATAACTAGTGGTTGTATTTTACAAATGCCTTCAAATAGCAAGAGCAGCCTCATAAATAACAGACAACACTATCTTAAGACTTTCTTAGAGTCCCTTACTTTAACCAAGGAGTGACATTAGTTATTTAATGGACTAATTTCAAAAATCACTAGGGTTTTTCTCAGGGATCAACCCCTAATCAAAATATTAATTAAGGGCTTAACTTGGTGTAGTTTTCTCAGCTCTAGACCTTAATCACAGGTTGAGATAAAATATACCATGTAGTGATGTATGTCTCACAGTTTGCATGCAAGCATGGAGCTGATCTCCAGAGGTCTCTTCCTACCCCAACCATTCTGTGATTCTGGGATTCTCTGAAAGCTCTCCTCTAACAATAAAAAGAATTTCCTGTCTATTGATTGTCATTAGAAGAGGGAGCAATGATAACAATTAAAGTGCTGCTAAATCAATCAATCAATCAATCAATCAATCAATCAATCAATCAATCAATTAATTAAGGTGCTTTTACCCTTCTACTTGAAGTGATCCAGTTTCTCATTTAACAGAAGTTAAATTCACATTGAATATAAGAGATGAGTTTTAGAAATTCAAGGGGGGTTCATATTCTTAAACATTAGAATAAATAGTGGGTAAACTACCAAACCCCAAAACCTGTGCTTTCTTATGCTCTTCAGTATGTGTTTGATTAAACTTTGCACAGGAAGTCCATCAAACTACTAAAACAAGCCATGGGACAGAAAAGCGAGCTCATAATTTATAATTTTAATTGTAGAGCTTAGCACTTGCAATCAACCACTCACCCGAAAACAAACTCTGTGCTGCCTATTTATTTTTAGCCGCTGCCCAATTAACACTCCATTAAATATTACACCTGCAGCTCCTTTTTTTTTTAATCTGTTGCTAGGTTTTTCAGTCTCCCTGCACTTTAAAGTGCTCCAAAATTTCTTTTTCTCTTTTTTCTTCCTTAACAGTTTCAAGTTTCAATAACAGCTATTGACAACAGTCTAAGGCTTAAGACAACTATTTATTTTTAAACTAGACATGAAAGGATTTTTTGAGCTGCATAATTACAGAGTCTTTGTGCTAGAAATGAGCAAGGATACAGTGGTATTTTGCCTGGTGTATTCTCCATATGCTTATGGATAGGTAGGCTAGATCTGTATTTGTGTATCTTTTCTGGATTATTCTTCAATTACATGCAATATTTTTTGCCTCTGATTCTTGTTTTTCCACAGGAAATCTAGAGTATAAGCTTACTCTTACCCTATGCTGCTACATCCATGTGGTTAATCCTACAGAGGTGGAGTGTGGATGTTTGAACAGTACCGCCCCATCTACATCTCAAGAACTTTATTTAGATAATCCACCACATACCCCACTTTCCCAATCTTCTTTCATCCCTGTTTCGGATGTGGATGGCTTTGGTTGGCAGGATGCACAGGTAGAAGACTCACATTTGCTGAAGCCCAAGTGACACACCTTGAGTAAAGCCCATTGAGAGGGAAAAACATATTGGATGTGTGTTTAAAGATTGTTGAACTGAGCTGTGCTTCCACAACATTAGCTGCTAATATTATTTCCCTAGTCTACAGATTTAGGAAAGACCTTTACAGGAAAATTTACTGCACACTACTTTAATTCCTTGTAAACCAAAAGCAAACAGTTTAATCCTTGCTGGCATTACTTGCTTTATTTGTCAGAGGGAAACAGAGAGGCATAATTAACTGTCCTGTTTTGCATGGACAACTGGCTCACAGAGAAAAAAAAAAAAAATAAGGGACAATCGGAAACTTAAGGCCTGGAGGTGCCCCCATAACACATCCCATACTGAAGCTGTTATTTTTAATTTGAATATTATCTTCCATCCACAAGAGTGTCCAAGTGGGATCTCAAAACAGAAAAGTATTTCATTCTTGTTGTCACCAACCTTCTTTTCCCCCTGGCTTTAACAGCTTCAATTTAAACCTTAAAAAAGGCATTTGAATGTTACAAATTAGTGTAATGAAGCAAGGGAAACAAATCACACCTCTTCCAAAAGTCTGCCACAGCTTTTTTTCCTCAAACATCAAAATCGCTTATTTTCTATATACCAGATGGCAATGTCTTCAGACAGCTCCCAGCCTTATAATGACAGAGAATTGTGATGTTATATGCACCCCTGATTTAAATCCCAAACAGTCTGGGTTTTATTCAGATCATCAGAAAAGTATGTTCCAGTAGAGAAACAGCCAGACGACTGCCTCACATCTTTAAATCTGGAGACTATAACAACATATGCCACAGCCAGTTTGGACTGCTGCTGGGAGAGGTGGCCAAGTTCCCAGCTCTCTGCAAAGAGTTCTTGCACCAGGCAATTATACATAAGACAATGAATTTTTACTGTATTTATGTAAAAATGAGGAACAATTAATCACCTTTCAGGACTGGATTTGCATTCAGGCCTAATTATGAATTGTACAAATGACAATTAAGAAGCTGTCATGAATTTGTGTGTCTGTCAGACATGAGAAAACAAAAGGTGTAAGGAAAAGAGGAAAAGAAACTTTCATATATCTAAACCTGATTCAGTGCATTATGAACATCACAGCAGGTTCTCTTTTGAGCAAGGGATGACTCACCTCCTTTGCCCACACCTACTGCCTCTCCCCTGCATGACATTAAATAAGCATCTGCAAAAGTGCTAGTTACTAACAGAAATTCAATTCATCACACAGAAGAGTGAAAAGAAATATCAATCTTTTTAAGCTTTTATATTTCTTCTTCCAGCCCCCACCACCTCTTTTCCTGGCTCTTAATTTGAATAGATTTGCATTTGAGGACCTTTCAGGAAAATAAAATGAATTAGATGCCCACATCTGATTGACATTCACCATACTGGTTTGAAAATTGCCACAAAAGACATTGAAGAAATCAGCACAGCTAATTCTTTTTTGACTCCTTTGTTTCTTTTCTTACGTCATTTTCCTCCTGTTCCAATCAAAAACTTTCTTCTCTTGACTTCTGGACTGTCTTTCAACAGCTCCTGTTACAGCCTCTTCTGTTCTGGGCTCCCAATTATGATTTCTAAATTACTGGTTTGTTTTGGTTCTATCAGTGTCCATCTTAGATCTATAACTGTTTGCTGCTATGTTGTGTAACTTATTCTCTTGCTACCCCTGCAGTTAAACATGGATTCCTTATTTTTGGGTGGAAATTTTTATCTCCCAGGTTTGGGAGCTTTTCACATGTTTTTGAAATAGAAGACTTCTCTTTGATAGCAGAGACAAATCTGCTGCCTTTATTGCAGAAGAAGTGGGAGTTAAAGGCATCTGTAGACACAAGTGGAGACCTGGGTCTGGTCTGCAATGCCACTAACAGAGTACTGCAAATAGTTCACTGCAAATAGTGAACACTTGATGAAGGCTGGGTGGGAAATGTCAAGAAGTACAGATCAATCCAGAAAAATTCAGAGAAAACTACTTGTGGGAAAGAAATTGTAGAAGTGCTTATACAATTAGGAGCCAATAGCTGTGTTGTTTGAAGTCCTACCACTAAAAGTAACTTTAGAGTCCCTGACAAAGGAGACAAATAGGTTGGAGAAACTTTAATGTCAGAGCAAATGGCTAAGCTGGCCAAGTCTACAGAACATTTCAGAGGTGACATATTTGGATATATATGTTTATATATCCACTAAACATATCCAAGAAAGATGAACCCTGTTTAACTTGTGTATGTGTATATCTGTGACAGGCAAGCTAAAGATGGCAATGGCTTGGGTGGGATGAGCACCCTGTTCCCTTATCAAGGCACCAGTCATTGAGTGCAGTGAGGGGAACAGCATCACAGGCTATCCCTCCTGCCTTCCTTACAGGAGGAATTTTATTGCTTTTGTTATAACATATTTAATACATTCATTAAATATAGGACAACCACAAGAATTTCTTGTCCTTCACATGTTCCCTACACACCTGCCTCCATTGCTAGCCATTTTTTTGCTGTCAGAGATTTCTAAAAATCTTCTCCTCCATTTAGAAGACTCAGCTGTTTCCTGAGGAGGAACACACACATGAAATATTAGGAAAAAAAAGACTACAGGAGTCATTAGAATCTTCAAAAGACATCTCAATTACTTAGTGCGTGAAGAAAGGAAAGGGAATAGTGTGAAGAAAAGAAGTGAATTAAAATGAGGAAATCAAAGAGAAACCAGCCTGGTGGAGTCCCTGTGGTCTTTCTTTACTTGTTTGTTATTACTTAACAAATGTATTTGAACCACTTTTGTCTGTTGTAATTCTTCAACAATATTCCATTAGGATGTGAGAAACCATCCATTTAGACATGAAGAATATGTTTAATTTAATTTTATTCAATTTCATTATTTAGTATATTTGAAAGAGATTTATCAAGATTAATCTCAAGAGGAAGAAAATAAATTAGATACCTTTGGTGTAAATCAGCCTTGTAGATGATGAACTCAACAGTTTTGTCTGGCTAATTACAAAAGCAAGTTGCCACAATATGAATCTGCCTCTCTAAAACCCTATTCCTCCCTAGTTCTTTATATTGAAACACATACTTAATTTTAAGTTACACATGAGCTTTGGCACTGCTTAGAAAGATGACAGATTTGGGTACATTGAAGTGCCTTTCTGATGCCTAATTTTTTAATATTATAGTGGCCACCATTCTACCCTCCAACCACATATAGTTTGTTAAAATCTGAAGGTACTTTATGCCTCTTTAAAGTTGCTTTTTTTTTTAATCTGACTTTCTGCAGTTTTTAATGATATAATCTGGCTGGCACTGCTTGCAGGAGAATCCCCAGTTCATGCAGACACAGCCTTTACCCTTCCAGGGCCCCCACCACAAGGCTTCATTTGCAGCTCAGTGGTGTTCCATGACTGCATCCATCCTGAACGTGGTGCTGGCACTTTGAGCCCAGTGTGGCTGCCAGGTGAGTTTAAGCAGTGTAAACACTCACAGCAGTTCACAGTTCACTGATGCCTGATCTTAATGAACTGGAATTGCTATTTTCTGCTGATGGCAGATCTTGGTGTACAGTTTGGTTTATTTACAGGAATCAGCATTCATACTTCTCATTTTAAGTGAGGCCTAAGGTGGCGTGAACCCCACACTTCAGTTGTAACAAATCCTCATCTGGTCTTGAGACAATGAAGTTCATCAAATTATGTGACATTTACACTGAATGGGGATTCAATCTGATTCCTCCTTAAGATCCAGCTCTTGCACCTTTCTTGCCTGGTGCTTGGGAGGCCAGGGCTGTTCCTCAGTCTGAAGGAAATTTTCATTAATTCTATATTATCTTGTAATGAGATGAAATACTGTTAATAATATAAATGGAAGTCTTTTCCCTACTTCAATTTTGTCCCAAAAGAATTTTTACCGCAACAAATAATGTGACATACAGCTGGCTTCATCAAAGGAAATTAGTTTTTGTTATTAAGGTTACAAGAAAAATTCTTCCTTTGCTGTCTACAACACATTTTCCAGGGAATTTAATTTATCTCCCCCTTGCCAAAGAGAGAACATTCTATGTTATAAAAAGGTTTTGCCTTACTTCTCCTCTTCTCATCCACTTCAGTACCACTAATTGGTACTGAAGCTGCAAGGTGGGCCAGAACAGCTGCTTAGCAGATTGACCAGTGGCCAACTTTTATCTGGAATGAAAAAATTTACTAACAACTTGATTTTAATAATTGCGCTTACAATTCCTTTGAACCAGTACCCCATTCCAAAATGGATCCCAATTTTAATTAAAAATTACTTAAACATTGTCTAAATTGGCCAGATAAACGGAATCCCTAATGTGAAGTGTTCTTTGTGGTTAATGAACCATTCCCCTGACAGTAAAAGCTTGGTACAGAATCAGTGGTGTTCATAATGTGGTCCAATAATAACACTGTTCATTATAATGATGATTACTTTTTGTTACAGTACAGCTTAAGGGAAAAGATGATTCATTAATAAATTTCCATTATTTTTTCTAATTCTGGTAATTACTGCTTTTCTATTTTGTACCAGCATGATGTCTAGATTCAAAGGTTAAGCAATGAGTCCTAAATATCTGGTAGGCCTACTGCACACCTCAGGATATTTTATTCGTGGAAATTTAAGAATGACACAGAGTTGTTCTCTCAGTCCCTGAGGTTTCTGCATGTAATATGGACTGAGTTTACAACATATTACATCAAAGCTGATGCTAGATCTTTGCAGCTTTCAATCCTGGGAGAAATATTAATGCAGAAGGGTTGAAAGTGGGAGCAAAGGGACACCTTTTCTGTGGAGATATTCAGCTTTTCCTAGAAGTGTTTGGTCTGGAAAAGATCGTTAAGATCATTGAGTTCAACAATGAATTCAACACTGCCAAGTGCATCACTAAACCATGTCCCTAAGTGTCACATTTACAAGCCTTTTAAGTATCCCCAGGAATAGTGACTCTACCCCTACCTGGGCAGCCTGTTCCAGTACTTGACAACCCTTTCAGTGAATAAGTTTTTCCTGGTATTCAATCTAAATCTCCACTGGTTCAACTTAAGCCATTTCCTAATATCCTATCATTTATTACTTGGAGGAAGAGACTACCCACCTGCCCACCCACCCCCCCAGCTACAACTTGCTTTCAGGTAGATGTAGAGAGTGAAAAGTTCATCCCTGAGCCTCTTTTTTCCAGGTTAAACAACCTCAGACACTGGGCTGACTCTAAGTGTGATTTTAGCCATGGACAAATATGTGTGTAAGCAGTAAAATATGTGATTAAACAAATCTTTAATTTGCTTTTGCAATACATTGATTAGTGCATGAGGACAGCCTTCTTCATGCTGAATATACACAGTAGGACAAGGATTTGCTGAACAGTTCATCACACAGAAACCTCCTCTGTCAAACTTTTGATCAACTTAATTCAAATTGCTTGATTATAAACCTGCCCTCAATTCAGGAATATTTTGATATGTAACGCGCTTTAAATAGATGCATACATAAAGTACCACATTTTGCTGAGTCTTAACAGTGGTGACAGGAAAGCAGTGTGTAGTTATGGACTCTATTTCCAAAAGGATAAATAGGATCTCATCTACTACAGAATAGATGGAGCACAGGTGAAACTGTTTCAGACTGAGTACTTCTTGATAAAGGATCTGTCCTCAAACAGCAGCCAACAGTAAATGCCTAGAGTTACATCCTGACTATTTGCTAGCCTTTTTTAAAACTGCAATTTACAGTTCTTAGATTTTCTGAAATAATATGCATATCTGCTCCCAAATTCCTCTAGCTAACAACTCAGTTAAACCAGGTTTCTTCCCACTGCTATGAAGCACAAAGATCCCAGGTTAGATTAGTCTGAACTGTCCAGCCAAAGCATTCACTTGCAAAGCAGTCACACAAAAAAAATACACAACTGTCTGTATTTACTTCAGTGACTTTCTAATCTCATGGACTATATGTTTTAGAGATTCTTAGGGGCATAAAAAACACAATCTGTGGCAAGAAACCTTTTGATGGTGGCATGAAAATATAACATAAGGCTGAGAAAAAGTAAAGTGTGACTGTGTGAGTTCAGCTGTGAAATCACAAAGCAGCTAGGTCAGATAAGAGCACTAGCTCTCTTTCTCATATATGCCACTGGCTATCACCAGATGCTTTATATAAACCAAGATATTGGCAAGAGATATCTCAAAAAGTAATTAGCTTGTATTTCAGAAATAATAGAGAGCAGCAGACTGCCCTGGACTGGAGTGCTGAGCACCTTCAGCTTCTTTGGCTTCAGTCAGGGGAGGAGGAAGCAGAATGCTGCAGGCAGCCAGTGCAAGGTCTTGGTCTGAAGCAATTGGTGTTAAATGTAAGGCAAGACAGGCTATGACTTCCAGCTTCAAGACACTCACCAGTATATATGGTATATGTATTAGCTTTAGGCCTGAGGCTTAACACTGAAATCCTTAAGACAAATTCTTGGAAATTAATATAATATTGAAATATAACAGATACTCGAGACCTTCCATGGACATAAAACAGTGAAAAAAATCTTGATCTGACATCATTAAGATAGTGATTCAAAGAAGATTTGGAGCAACTTGATGGAAAAATTGAAATTGGCTTAACACACTTTTCAGAGATTGCCTCTAAATCCGCAAAATCCTACTCAACACCACTGAAGTATCCCAGACTATTTCCTCAGAGACCTCTAAGAGACCTGCACAAGAGACTAAATGTTATAAAATTCCAGGTGGGAAGTTTTTGGATTCTTTTTTCTGAAATATCAAAAAAACTATCTCCTCACCAACTTTAAGAACATCTTAAAGTGGTAGCCTGTAGAATAAGTAAAGTCCTTCTCTCTGTGGGGGCAGCAATGCAAGGTATTTCCAATATTTTGCCAGTTCTCTATCATTGTGACCAAAATGAAAAACTGAGAGGAAATAGGCCTTATAAATGTTAGATGTCATTTGTTATTGCTGTAACAAAAACACTAGTTTGGGTATCTTTTGGTCTTTGGAGGGCTGACAAAGTCCAGCTGGATCCACCTGACCTGTCTGGCCAAGTCAGGACTCCGTTGCAACTTCTCTGAAACATATTGACATGTTTTCAACATAACAAGACGTAGCAGCAATGTAATGCCAGTGTATTAAACCTAATTCGAGTCTGAATTTAATCCACAACTTACCTTGCCTTATTGAGACTTCAGAATTCAATTATTTTCCTTATTTTGTTAAAGAAAGTATAATGTCATTGCCATTATAAGCACACATGCATTGATCTTTCCCAGCATCATTTAAGTTAATAGAAAACTTCCTATTAATTCTGTTTGGAATTTACTCAAACCCTGTGAAGAGAAATGATTTTTTCCCTACCTTTTTTTTTTTTTTTTGAATGCTAAAATATGTTCAGATCAGAGGCACATGCTCAATTTTTCTAGTGGTGTATTCATTACCTATAAAGCCCAAAGCTGATTGGTGGACCTTAATACAGGCTCAACAATTCAAAAATAAGTCTATAAAATCGCCTATGCATTCATTTTCTCCTGATGTCAAATTTTTATGCCAGTGGCATTGTAAATACAATTTCAGTGGGTAACTGAGAAACACGTATCATGTGTTAGAACTAATAACTTATGACTTGTTATTCAAATATTTCTGTTAGGGCACATTTTGGATAATTGTGTCTAACAATTTCCTACAATGCACTACAATGGTTTTCTGTAATAGAGTCTCTTATCTCACAGTTGCCTGGAGGGAAAGGTTTTGAGGGGAGAACACTTGAAAGAAAGGCTTCTAGAACCACATTCTTACAAGTGTGCTGGTTTTGGCTGAGATAATTTTGTTCACAGTAGCTTGTATGGGGCTGTATTTTGGATTTGGGCTGAAACCAGTGTTGATAATACTGAGATGTTTCAATCATTGCTGAGCAGTGCTTGCACAGAGCCAAAGCTTTTCTGCTTCTCACATCACCCCACCAGCAAAGAGGCTTTGGAGGCAGAAGAAGTTGGGAGGAATCACAGGGAGGGCAGCTGTGGGAAGTGGAAGGAAGAAGGGACATACATTGTGATGGTGTTTGTCTTCCCAAGTCACTGTTACGTGTGTGGCTGTCCTGGGGATGGCTGAACCTCTGCTGCCCATGGGAAGAGATGAAAGAATTCCTTTGCTTGCATGCATGCCTTTTGTCTTACCTTTTATCCTGTCTTTACTTCAAAAATCTTAAAATAGTAAGAAAATCTTTCCAGGATTTTCTTACTATTACTCTTCTGATTCTCTCTTCCATCCCACTGCAGGGGGGGTGAGGAGTGAAGAAGCAGATGTGTGGGGCTGAGTTGTTGCTGAGGATAAGCCATCACAATGCTTAACATTTTGCTTTCTTTTCCACTGTATATGTGAAATGTGGATAAATTTCAACAGGACAATTGGTGATAAGAGGAGCTTTAAAAAATAAAAGGTGATTTTATTCTGCCAGTCAAATACCGCATTTTGCGAGGAATGGATTTTTATCCACACTGACATATAAATACAACAAAGGAATCTGATTGAACTTCAGAAATGAAAAGCAGAAGTGTGTGTATCCCTAGGGTCAGACAGGAAAAACAACATGCAAAAAGTCAAGTGGGAGTAAAATATGCAGGGTATTCTGGTAATACCAACCACAAGAACTGCAATAGGAGAAGCAGCAAATCCTTTTCCACAGAGTATAAAAGTTAATTTTTGAATCTGCCCACTGCTCTCTGCCAATATGATGGGATACAGCACTAAAATGCCTTCATTTCTTTCTGCCTTAGGACATAACAAAAAACCTAAATTCTTTGTTTGGCACCTAAGAACCATGAAGGCTGTTGCTCAGTAGAAGATTCTCCATAAATACTGTGACTCTGACATGATGGTAAGGCATCTCATACGTGACTATACTGTCAGACTCATTTAGTGGACTGTGCAAACACAGACACAGAAAGATTGGGAATGCTTTAGAACAAGAGAGAAATTCTATGGGAACCAAGAGGAATCTGTGTACTACAGATTTCACCCTGCCAAAATAATGACACTATTTTGGCCCTGAATCTTGATAAAGGAACTTGTCTCATGTAACCCAAATCTAATGAAAATTTAATCTAGATGATAATAGTTTAGTCTCTTATTGTATATTTCACAGTAAGAGACTGATAGGAGAAGGAGAATTACTAGCATTTTTATTCATTGAAATGAAGAGAAATCTTTGGGCAGAGACAGGAAAAAGCATATTCATAATGCTGCAAGAATGAACAAGATATGTGAAGGGACAGCTGAAACAGATATCACAGCTATAGACTGTCACAGCACCAGACTGAAAAAAAATAAATTTGAATTATGCCAAGAAACACTCTCAAAATGAAGCCTTTTAAAAGACTGCAAAACTGCTTCAGTTCCTTCACCTCCATGCACTGCATCCTTGCAGCCAAAATTGGAAAAAGGAGTGCTGGCAAAGTCATAGTAAGACATTTGTACTTGTGACTAGAACAGTTTCTTGCAGAAAAATGAAGTTTCTCATGTCTAAAGTTATTTTGAGATCATGAGGAAGTATGGATAAATGCCTGAGTCAAAGTTCATTTAAATACTTTTGCTCTGAAATAAAAATTTTTTTTTGACGTATAAAAAATACCTTGATACTCTATTTTGAAACAATATTGTTTTAAAACCTGCTTGAATTCAAAATTATAAGAGAGAGAGAAGGAAGACAAGAATTAAAACATATAAATAATTTTGAGGTGGACAAAGTAAATATTGTGATGAATTTTAAATTCTTTTGTTTTAATCAACTGGAATATCAGTTGCCCCAGAAGTTTAAATTTTGACGTTTAGTCCTGTTTTATTAAACAATATTCCCAGACAAGGCTTTGTCAAAGTGCTGTATGCTTTTCCCTATGCAACTGTATGTGAAGAGAGATTGCAATTTGAATGAGAAAATAAAAAAGAGCCAATCATGAATGTTTATGTTGCTCTGCTTACAGACAGTCAACAGTAAACAGACCCTAGATCTCTAGTCTCGAGTGATTTTCACTGTGGAATAGAGGTTTCATTTCAGAATGTGCAAGTGCTCATGGTTCTAAAATGCTATAACCCTTGGGGATTGGACCAACAAGAAAAGAGCAAAGGAAAGAAAATTAAAAGTTAAGACCAGTTTGATTATTTCTTTGTGATCAGATGGAAATTGCTCTGTACTGAATGTATATACTTTAATTATAATGGTCTTTTTGAAATTTAAAAACTCCAGACTTTTACTTCTGCTCTGAAGATGACATCATTTTATGATATCTCCTCATTGCTGCTAAGGAGACAGACGAATTCTGCAGGATTCTAACCAGCAGTGGTCTCTCTCTGGTGCAAGGTGTTAATTTAATTGTGAAGAACAGTTCCTATTCAATGAAGTTCATCAGGAGAACACAGTTCAATAAGGATCTTTCTACTCATTCCTTGGGTAGGCAAACCTTTTAAAAAAAGACAGACGTGAATAGCCTAAGGTCACTGTCACAGTAATCATATTCTTTTCCAGTCCATTTGATTGGACCATGGTATAGGAATTTTTTGTCTGAACACTCAGCGTATTTTTCTGTATACCCCTTCCTCCCGAAAGGGTACTTGAGGCTATGAGAATTGAAATTGATATCATAATGAACAATATATACTGCAGAAGAAATCCATCAGATAGTAGATAAGTTTTCCCATTAACTTTGTATTTGCATTATTTGTATGACATAGACATAATTTTTCTTTGTCACAGGTATTTATTATTGACTGTGATGAGCCTATTCCTTGGTTAATGAGAATTTTATGCAGTGAATGTAAAACCTTTGCGGTATCATAAAGGGTCTATCTGTGATCCAGATCCTGAAGACTCAGAAAGACTACCTCAGGTGCACCTTGAGAAAAATGACAGGTAGAAAAAAATGTAAATTTGGGTGGTGACATGGGAAACAGATTTTTCAGTGTGTGCAGCAGCCTGGCTCCCAAACACACCTTGTAGTGATGTTGTACACTGAGCTTCCCCGACAATCTTCAGGCAGTCAAGAAATCTGCCAAACAGAGAGGAAGGGTAGGGCAGAACAACACATATGAAAGGGAGTAGCAGTGGAAGCTACAGATTGCCATTGCCCATACTTGCTGAAGGACTGGTGTCTTCTAGGATGAATAACAAAGTTTTGAACGTTTTTATGTTTGCATCTCTGATCTCAATCTAAGCTGGTCCTGACTTGGAATTATTACATCAACAGTACTAGCATGTGAAACTGGTCGTTTCCACCAGTTTTCTAGTGACCACATATCCTCATTATATCATGAGGAGGAGTAAGAGGACAAAATAGAGCGGCTGCCCTCAATATGTGCCTTTTCTATTGGGCTGTGTGGGAAGGCAATTGCACTGAGGAATGCTCAGTATCTGTCTTGTCATCACTTGTGGTGGTGCAGCAACAGCAGCAGCTGTGGTTGGGAACTAAAGTGATTGGATTGCATCAGAGAAATGAGGTTCAGTTCCTGGAAACCCATCTCCTGCAAAGCTTCCAATACAAATCCAGGAGCTGGTGCTATACAACAGGTTTATTGAGGAATAATATTCCAGTCATGCTTCAAGACTCAGGTAACAGAAACTTGTTTGTCAGCCTGGATGAAGTAAGGATAAAAGCTGAATATCACTTTTTTGAGGAAGAGGAAATAAAAAGTCTAAACTAACCAGAGATGAGATGGCATTTCTCTATTTCTCAAAAAACCCCAGTGATCTCTAGGTACTACTGGTCTCTCCAATTTGGAAATTAGTATTTCACACTATCTTCAGGATGCACCTGATTGCACTAAATAACATAGTGCTTCCAAAACCTAAAGGATCAACTTCCTCTGTGTATTGGTCTATTCACACACTGAAGAAAAGCTTTCCAATATTGAGAGAAATGAGGGGATTTTCCCTTCCAGGGAAGAAAAGCAAGGGCACAATCTGCAACTGTGAAATGTTATACAGAATAAGATTGAAAAGCAATAGAGGAGAGCCATCATCCTGTACAATTCTTTGATTTTAAGCTTCAGTGAGCAGCAAAGCAGATGCGTACCAAAAAGTACCATTCTAAGTTTGTGTGATATGTGCCACTTACTCCACTTTTGCATAAGGAGGACCATGAATACCTAGAAAAGAAAACATAACCTTTGGCACCACAAAATTTGATTGTAAGGAAGATGAATGTCTCCTGCCAAAAGGACAAAACCAAAGTAATGAAACAAGGATTTGATTGACAGGTATGTTAACTGATAAGAATATTACCCATGCTATGCTATAGGGCACTCAGCTGTGGTCTCTAAAAGTGGAAAGGGAAAACATTACAGAGAGATCCAGGACTTTATGAACTTGAGGATGCAAACCTGATTTTTCATGGGACATCATCTAAACTTGAAAAGTTGTTAAGGAAGGAAACAATCCATTCAGTGATGAAAGAAAATGACTCAATCTTTAATAGAGAGGAGGAAAAGCAACAAAGTTATGTATTTTTTCCCCACTGATGAAGATAAAAAACACTGAGAATGAGCAGAGGTGTAGAGGCCAGTGGTTTGTGTAGATATAACAGATTCCTTCTGTAATCCCTCCAGATTGCACCTGTTTGGCCACAGAATATCCTTTTCCAGCAATGGGTTTTCATTCCATAAGGCACTGGTTAATCTTAATTGTAGTTGAAAACTCTGGATGCCAAAGATAAAGAGAATTTTTTGAGGACTAGTAAAAAATTATTTAATTTTTGTTTATTTTTAACTATGATATGCCATTCTCTCTAAACACTCTGTGTTACCCTTGTTATTTTGAGTTCTTCCTTTGTCTTCATCTGGAAAATAATCTGAAAAGATCTCATTCACAAAGTAATTTTTTGGGGAAAAAAGACAGCTTTACCCCATAGTCATTATTCTACAGCGCTTGATTATACTTTGTAATATGCAGACTCCTGTGGCTCTGCAGTCTACTTGGGAAAAGACCCTAAAAAGATAACTAAGGATTTTTTTTTTTTTTTTTTTTTTTTTTTTTGCGACTCTAAGTTCAGAATGATTAAGAGTGCTAGTCCACAGATATCACTCTGGAATTTGAAAGAGGGAATTCAGAAGAACCTGTCTGGACTGTAGTTGGACTCTTGTTTTCTCTTAAATACATTAGAGGTCAAAATTGTTAACTCCAGGCCCACATAAATAGGCCCAGAAAAAGCAAGGCCAAGATGAAATCAATGCTACAGGAAGAATTGGAATAGATAGAGAAAAAAAAAGTTTAATTTCACAACAACTTTGATGTTTCTAAATAGTTTTTGCTGCTCTCTGCCCACCCTTCAGTGTATTCCCCATAGGATGTCAGGTTGAAAACTCCATTTTCTTTTGGAAGTGGGTGGGCAGTTTTAAATTTAGGTGATTTTTCGTTTCCTCCCTCAATAGCTCCATTAGAACTTCTTTCTCCATAACACTTTTTGGCTTTGAAAGTGTATTTCAGCAGAAATCTGTTTTGTTGAGGCAAGTTCTCTGAACAGATTTTACTGGAGTTTAGGCTCTGCTGTGGGTCTCTAGACCTCATGAGTGCAGCATGAAGGGTAAATGCCTTCAGCCTGCATTAGCCCAAGGGAATGACAGAAGTTCCTTCACTGGGAAAAAGCCAATGTGTTTGATGAAGTAGAACAGTTGTCATTAAAGGTCTGTGTTTGGGGAAAAGCAGCCTAGGTCTGTGCCAAAGGCAGTTAACATTTCCTTCCAAGCTTTTCCTTTATCTGTGTGGAACTCTTAGGTGAATTATTTTTAATCACACACCACAGGTTGAAGTCCCAGAAGGGAGAATTTTCATCAAAAGCATCAATCCTTTTTCCATAAAGAGCTCCAAAGCCAGGTGGCTGTGTTTTCCAGTGCATCATGAAACATGAGATGCTATTCCAGCAAGCACCCAAGTGCGTCACACTTTACAGGATATTTTTGAACCTGTTGAAAAGTGCTGGTTTTAGTAACCGTTTGCATGTAATTTCATTTTCTTGGAACTGGTGCTGTGTCAGTATTTAATGAATCATTTCCTCATTAAAAATGCTAAACTGACATTTTCTCTGGACAGTCCTTTATGTCAGATTATGCCAGACCTAAGGGTGGTATCCAATTGTCTGTGCTCCAGAGATTTCCAATATTTAGCATTATAAAATCCTCAAAGGCTAAGAGAAAGAACAGTCTAATGAGTATAAAGATGAAGTAAGATTTAGATTTTTTTTTCCCCACAGAATCTCTGCTGAAAAAAACTACTGTGAGTAAAAATACAGGCTCATTTTTCTGTTAAGGTTGCAATTTCTTCTTTGTAACTGTGACATTTTGGACCAAGTCCTATAAGAGGGTAGGACTGTTTAGGCTCTTCTGTGAGAAGAATCTTACTGAGACAAAAAAAGGAAAAGATGTTGAGTATATATTTGCCCAAAAGGGGGTTTTGATTGTTCAAAAATCGAGGAGTGTTTTTTAAACAGACAAGTGCCAGAGAAGGCGCATCCTTGGATTTGGTTCAGTGTTACAATCCTTTGTTAAGTCTAATAGCTGAGACAAAGTCAAGTGATTAAGCCAAGAAAACATACTCTCTAAAACAGCACCACATGACAAAGAATTGTCAAGTGTCATTCTGCAAACCTACGATACACGCTTATAGATATTTTCTTGGCTATGTTGTAAAAGTTAAAACCACACTGGTGACCTGAGATGACCCTGTAGTCTACAAATCAGATGCCTACATTTCTCACTACAAGTGACTGGAACAAGAAATTAAATTAATTATGAACTGCTCCTGCTAATCTAACTAAAACATTGATCTGATCATCTTTTTTTTTTTTCTTCCTCCCCCCTTTTTTTTCTTTTCTATTTAGTTTTGATGTAAGTTAATATTTATAAGAAAAATAAAATACTCTCTTTTTTTTCAAAGCTTCCATTTTTTAGCAGTGTCCCATACTCTAATAGCTGAATAAAGACAGACACAAGGTCTCCATCAGTTCTCTGTGGCGAGTGACCATCTGACGTTTAAGTAGACAGACTAGGCATATGATGTCCTGTTCAATGCTAATCTTCTATAAGTCACTGGTTATAAAAAGATCTTTTTAAAGCAGCAGAGAAATAAAAAATTATTGGAGGTAGGCTAATTCACTGTCCACCTAGAAACATAACTCTCATATACGCTACATGTGTTGCTCATTTTGAGATGTGTTTCAGATGTAAATAAAATTTTAAAAATTTAAAGGAGAGTATTTGAGTAAAAGCAAAGTTTTTAAGACTCTAAGTAAAATATCTTCTCTCTGCACCCCTCCTGCACACTGCCACTAATGAAAGTAGAGGAAACATAGCAAGAAATTGGGTTTCTGACCCTGCTCCCTTTGAAGTCAGTGACTACACTCCCAGTAATTTCTGCAGAAGTGGGTTCAGATTTTTAATTTACATTGACTGTTTCACAGTGGAATGTGTATATTGTCTCAGTGGCACACCTTTGTGCTGCCGAAACCCACTGAGATGCTTTGCACTGACATTTAACAGAGCAGGTTAAGCTTTGTTAACAGTTAGCCAAACATACAGACTGGCTGTTTTTCAAATCTAAAATTTGAGATTTTCCCTCTTTTCTCTTCTACTCTGGTAAAATACCTGACATTCTTTGGGTGTTCTTGGCAAAACAATTCTTAAAGCATATCTTGTGTATTGATTGAACCCTCAAATAATCAGAGGGACTGCCATTCACCTTTCTAATATCTTGTCTTTGTAGAGTTCACAACCTTGTCTATGCAACAGTGTCGCTATAGGACACGCAATGAACTCATGCACACAGTCAGCTCAGGAAAGGAAGAAAAGGGGCAGTTTGTTTTTTTATTTCTGTTTATATAGATTTTGGAGAGTGACTATGGATTGGAGAATGAGGTTGCCACCTCTCCAACCACACTGGTCAAACTAGAAGTCCATCAAGTTTCTCCTCCCCAAGAGAGGAATGTCAACAACAGGAGAACGTTTAGATAAAGATTCTTTTTTTTTACATGAAAATGCATGAGAACTCTGAGAATCTGACCCCAAATATGTAAACATTTCAGAAAGCTGAGAAAAATTGTACAAGAACAGGGAGACACTCAAGCGTTGTAGAAGAGACTCAAACCTGGATGAATCATGGTAAAGCAGTGCAAAATCTACCATTAAGTGCATTTGACCAAGTTTAAATTTCCCTTCAACTGATTTAGCCAGTTGCCCTCTGTAAACTCAGCCGAGCAACTACAACAAGAGATGAATTATTAAACCACCATAACTTTTCTTGCACATTTAACTCTTAAAAAAAAATTCAGCCAAAAATAGGAACTTCTTTTAGAGACTGCAACTCATGAATATGACAAAATCATAGAATCATAGTTCAGTCTGAAAAAGATATTTAAAATGATTGCAACCAACTGTTAACCATCACTGTCAAGCCCATCACTAAACCGTGTCCCTAACTGTGATACACATCTTTCAAAAACCTCCAGGGATGGTGACACAACCACTTTCTGGTGCAGTTTGCTCCAATGCTTAACAACCCTCTGAGTGAAGAACTTTTTTCTTATACCTAATGACTGCGGAGTATTTCTATCCTTATATCAGTTTTTTTTTTTACAAAGTATGTCCCTTAAGGGCTCAGATGGAGAGCAGGTTCTTTGGATCTTCCACTCTTCTTGGCCCCATGGGTTGAATCACAGAGCTTTCCAGAACCCCTGAAAGTCCAGGTGCTTTGTGAAGGGCTGTTGGAACCTTGCCAAGGAGAACTGGCTCATCTTCTGTCCTTCCTGCAGCAATTAAACACCATGAATCAAAACTGCTCTTGGAGTGCTGCCATCTACAGTGGATTCACAGTACAGTCCAGGTAAAAATCCCACAAGCATTGGAATAAAAAAGAAGGAAAGGGCTTCTAGCTTGTGCTCAGCGCACGTGTGCTAGAAACATTAATGACTGGGAGATGAAACAATGGCTGTGCTCTGAAGAGCAATTTTATTACATTAGACAGTCACAGAATAATGGAAAAAATCATCAGAAGACCTATCTCACAAGGACTGAAATGCGTATATACCACTCTGAAATAAAAACAAACAATGCTAAAAAAATGCTTCATGTGGGTTTAAGAGGTGAAATTTGAGTTCTCTCTTTTATATGCAAAGGCTGGAGGTGCCAAAGGCCAAAGTTCTGATGTGATTTTTGGAGAAGAGGAACAGAAATGCAGCACAGGAAGCAGAGATGATGTACACAATTATGTGTACCAGGTCCAACTCCAAACATTTAATACAGCTGCACTACTCTGGGATCCATTTGTACCTTCCTAAAACACTTCCCAAATAAGTTTTCTGACCCCTCAAGCGGTTGCTTGGACTAGCATTTTGGAAAACATATCTCACTTAATGTTAATGGAGGAATATTTTCCCTCAATCATAAATGTCCCAATAATTTTTGTTAATGGCTGAGGTTATTGAAATCTCCTGCACTGCAGTGTTATATTCCTTCCTCTAACAGACAGCCTTATTTTCTGAAGGCTTATTGGAAAATAAAGATCTTATACAAAATGTACTTCAGATAATTTAACTTTTCTACCTCCTTTTATAATCCAATGAACTTTATTAATTTTAATAATCTCCTTGTGGGGTCAAAGATTGTAGGGCAGAGATTACAATGCAGCACATATGAATCTGGGTTCATAAAAGAAATTAAGTCTCTACTTGCTCATGAGGTTGCTTTTACTTGATTCAGCCAATGCAGCTGAGAAATGGGATGTGAATAAACTGCCTGCTAACTGATTTTTATTCTTCTGTGTCTACACAAATCAAGTAGAGACGGTTTAGCTACTATCTAAATTACGATTGATAAACCTGACACATATCTGCAAAGAGTCCTTTCTAGAGATATTAAACCTGCAGCCCATATCAGTATTTTTGTAGCGCTATCAGTCAATGCAATCAGTGACAAAGATTAGCAGTGAGCTCATGTGCATGGCAATTTTTCCTTTCTCTGTTTCAGCAGAGATGGGCCCAGTACTGCAAATACAGATACGACTGATTTCAAAGGTGCTGCCCTTTCCTGGCAGTTGCCTTTTCACAACAGCAAAAAATGAAACCCCCCAAGTAAAGTGCTTATAAAGTACTTATCCTTTGATAACTGTAGCCTCCATTGAAGCCAGTTGAACTGTAGCCCTATATACTTATACTGAAAAACCTGTGTATTCCTTGGCTTTCACCAATAGCTGAGAGAGCCAAACAAATAAGAGCCACCTTATTTCTTACTTTGCAACTTAAGAGGAAAGTTATCAAACTGAGCTTTCAATAAAGATTACATTCCTGTGAAACTGAATATGATTGGTGACTCCTTGTAATTTTAAATAATGCCCTCCAATGCTTTATTACAATTCCTCAAAAAGCTTTTATTTTAAGACTGTTATTCCTGACAGATGGAAAAGGAAAAGGAAAAGGAAAAGGAAAAGGAAAAGGAAAAGGAAAAGGAAAAGGAAAAGGAAAAGGAAAAG
>VZUI01002099.1:0-41341 GCA_013401135.1 Cettia cetti
AAAAAAAAAAAAAAAAAAAAAAAAAAAAAAAAAAAAAAAAAAAAAAAAAAAAAAAAAAAAAAAAAAAAAAGCTTTTGTTGTTCTGGTATTTAGTGTAACTCTTCTACCTATGTAAAGTTCGTTACTTCTCAGAATCGTCCCTTCTATGTTATTTGCTTGTTTTGTCTCTTTCCTTACAGGAACAATTGGACTTCAGCTAGACTCAAGGATGTTCTTTCTTTCAAATACAATTTTCAAAAGAACATATTAATTACACTTACAGTTTATGTATTATGAAGGATCTCAAAAAATTTAAACACGTATCTACTAAGTGCTTTTGTATTTGTTATGCTTTTCTTTTCTCTTTATTTACTTTGTCAGAATCAGATTTTGACAGAATTTAGATCAACCATATTCAAATTATCCTCATCTGTAATTGACACCAGGATGTACTCTCTTGTTCTTTTTCACTGTTTTCAGCTGCAGTGGGTATACCCTCCAAAGGATAACAACAAGCAAAAGAGCAGTGCTAAAACATTAGATCACCATATTTGCAAAACGGTTGTGTGTTTGAGTCCAGTTGTTTTCATGGAGAGTTTCAGCAATCTAAATTACTCAGTGGCAACTTGAATGATAACAGAAATACAAATCTCTTTCAGCATACAGAGTACTTGGGAACAATTTTCAAAAACCATTTTGCATATTCTGCATCCCAAATTTGTTGCTAATGCTAAGACACAAGAGTGTTTTTATTCTATGACTGGATGTTTTTCAAGCTTATAGGACATTTAGAATGGCAAAAAAGAACAATTCTATTTTGGACATTTTCCCTAATACAAACTGCATGCCATGAATATTCATTAGGTTACTTTTTCTATGACATATTTAGAGTCAATATTGCCTGATAAAAATATTTTGTAAAGAGAATCAGAGGTTAAAATGCCATCATACAAAATCTGCAGAATTTTTTGTCTCTATAGGTTAATAATATATCTCTGCAATATTTGACTATAATCATAAGATTACAGGATTCTGACCAAAGTGTTTGATGTTAATTTTCGGAATTCTGCCCTCAAAGGCTATTTCATTTGCAGCTCAGCTTTTGCCAATGTATCCATATTTCTCCCTGTCTTTTTGCTAATTTTTATGTCTTCTGGTTGATATAAAAGTCAAGAAACTAATTTTTTCTTATAAATTAGTTTAGTGTGATTTAAAATGTGTCAATAACTTTGCCCTTTTCATTCACTTCATTTTCTGTTTTTATTTGTCAGAGTTTTTATAGTATATGTTGCCTGTACATAAGCTCACTAGATTTTTTAAATAAATGTATTACCTTATGTTATAATTTGGATAATCACATCATGAAGAGCTCAGGAAAGAAGTTCTTTTATGAAAAAAAACCAGAAATATATCTACACATATTTAGTTACTGGTTTTGTTGAAAACACATTTAGAAATCTCCAGTGTTACATAATCCAAATGTCCATGATTTTGACAAACTCTTTCATTATAAAAGCTAAACTATTTTACTTCTGAATGAATATGGTTGCTATCCAGGCAAAATAATAATAATAAAAAAAAGTATGAGATTCTTGACAATAAACAAATACTTTTTAAATTACATAAGATAGTTTGCATATTTTCTTTTAATTTTAGACCAGCAATGAATCAGAGATCCTTATCCTGGTTTCTAGGCAGGAATATTTATCTATCTATCTACAAACCATCTCTATATGTATGTATGTGTATATATACACAGACACATAAAGACACACATAGTAACCCAGATTTACATGTGCTCTAGTGATGAAGATAATTCACTTTGTGCTACAGCTGTAGCTTACTTCAGTTAAATTCAGCTTCAATTTTTGTCACTGGAAAATCTCTCCATGCTGCTTCCATGCAGTCTTCCATGCTGCTTTATTTTTTGTGCTGTTTGATACAGACACAGAGAAAGGTTAGCTTCCTTATTTATTGAATCCTGCTTTCTGTCTGAAAACTACTATGTTACAGCCTGTCTACAGGCTGTAAAGTTTACATTTTTGAACTTTACATTCTTGAAATACAATGACCAAAAGAGTGCACCACTTCAAATGATGTGTTGCTGCTACCTAGTAGAGGATCAGGCTGTTTAATACGTTTTATATCCCATTTATTCACGTAAGTATGACTTTTTTTCCTTGTGCAACAGCATGACTTTGCAATTCCATATTCAACTCTTAGCATAGGACAGTATTTATTCTGTTTGTATCAGAACTGTGACTTGTGTTTGTGCAGCAATGTATCTTTGCATGATTTTAGTATTCTATATTTGTCCCCACTGAACAGCAAATTTAAGAAGCATATGAAAATACTGAATAATGTTAGACCTAGGACAGAACTCTGGAAAGTCCTTAACACAGCCTTCATTCTGACAACAAAACATTAATATTGTCTCTAGTCTGTATTATTTTCATCTAGATTATGTCTTCCAAGGCTGCTTATAAGAATGTCTGTCAAAGCCTTGCTCAGGTCAGGATATATGTAATCTACTTTTCCTTTTCTATTCACAAAACCTGCTGCTCTCTGCTAAAGAGAAATTAAGTTTTGGTTGACACAATCTATTCATGACAAATCCATATAACTTGTCACTCATCTCCTTATTTTCTTATGTCTGCCACTAGTGGTTATTATAACTCCTAGCTGCAGTAGAGCTATGATTTGAAAATTGGTGCAGAAGAGCACCAAAGGTATTAGCCTTTCTATCATTAGTTGGTTGTGGTTAGCAGAAGCAGACTGACCTTTTCCTTTGTTTTTTCTTGTCTTGTACTTGACATTCTCTTTCTCCTTTGTTAATTGCTGCTCCTTTTTCTTTTTTTCCCCTCCCTATGGTTTTCATTTTGCCCCTATATGTTCATGCTATACTTTCTTGTTCATTCTCATTAGTCTGGCCTAGTTTCTACTTTCTTTTTGCTCATTTCATTTTAAATCTATGAATGTTCTTCATTTAGACAAGTAGGTCCCTTACGATATTTTCTGTCTTTCTTCTTCAGGGGAATAGCTTGCACTTGAGCTTTTTAAGACCTTTTTAAAAGAACTGCCAGATTTTTAAAATATCTTTTCTGCTCAGATTAATCTCTCAGGATATGCAATCCAACAATTCTCTGAGTTTACTAAGGTCTTCTTTCCTGAAATTGATTGGATTTACTTTGCACATTTTTATGGTAAAAAAAGTTGTTTCACTACCTTATGATTCCTTCCATCTCAACATTTTACAGTTTGAAAGGGAAAAGAAGCCTGGATGATTTTTCTCTTCAATGGTTAACTCCACCAACAGTGGCCAAAAGTACATTCAACAACCTGTTTGGTATATATCTCTTCTTTTGACAGCTGGATGTCAGGTTAGCTGGGCTACTACTCTGCCAATTGCTTACGAAAAACTTCACTCTGTTTTTTGGGGTTTAATATAAACCTCTATCAGACTCCCTTGCTAGGTGGAAACTACACTGTTATATTTTTAAGCATTACTGAAGAACATTCATTGTTGTACCTACATCTATATTCTGGCCCCCAGAGTAGACTATAATATGCAAGCAAACATTACTTTTGCTGTTTCATGTTTAGCACGTTATATGCTCTTTCAGTGAAGTCCTATTAATGCAAATTGAATATACCACTTGCCATAAACAAAGTTGTAAAATATAGATTCTTGCTGTAATTATACAGAAAGAAGTCAGGTTTCACTGCTTTCTTGTTTTAAAACCTTGTTTTAGAATGCAGGTATTTACGATACTAGGTATGCCAACCCTGTACATTCTTTCTTGGCCCTTCTTTGGCTCCGTTGTGCCTATTCACAACTCTTGGTAGATTCAGCCACTTCTACCACTTCTGTAGAGCTAGATATTTAGAAGCCTTTGCAGATATGTATTTTATCATCATGATTGTTATGTTATTGACAGCAAGAAACTCAAGATATTATTCTATTTCCAGTGGTATAAATATTAACTATTACCGAACTCTCTGAAGCTTTTTTGGGTTTATGACCTTTATTCCTGTGTTTCTATCAACTGTAATAACAGCATGGGGAATGATCCAAAGCATGTGGAGATGGCAGTAATGGAAGAAAGAGATGGAGATTAGAGGGGGACAGACACTGCCTCTGTATTACATTAAGTGGCAAACCCTCCAACTTGGCTGGAAACTGCATGCTTTCTGTGGACACTGATGCCACTAAGCTGTTTTCTGATAACCATAAAAAAAACACAGCACCAAATTGTCATTCAGATGAATGGAGCATTATTCTGTTCTTCAGTGCAAAGGTCCTATTTCTCTGGTCCTCCTCAGTAACAATTTCAAAAAAAGGTACACATACCTTTGTGCCTTCTGTAAAGCAGCCAGCAAAGCTCTGCAAACAATGGGATTTACTATTAAATATGCTGAGGGAAGCCAGTGACTTTGATAATAAGCAATTCATATGATGCACTGTCAAAATAAAAAATGTAACATAAACTTTCTTGACAACCCAAATAACTTGTTTAACAAAGCCATATAGGTCAAGAATATATCATGACTAATTTTGTGCTTTAATTTGGTTAGAAATAAATGTCTCATGGCTCAAAATCACTACATTTTGTGATTGCTTTAATGAAAATCAAAAAAATGGCCTTAATTTCCAAACAACTGTAGTTACCACTTTCATGTTTTTAAAAACTGCAAGAACAGCTGGGTTGGCATACAGACTACAACATTGGGCTCTTTTGAATTGGCCCAAATATGACTGATTTTTTGGCAAAATATAGCAGCTTATCTAACTTAATATCAATAAACCTTTATTTAAACATATAAATCACATCAATCCATTTGAATCTAATTGTTTATATTTCACCTCTTTGAAACAAAGTTCTTATCAATCTAAAAATCAAAGTCTATGTCGGTGACTTTTACACATTCTTGTTATTTCATAATAAAAATGAAAGTTATACAGCTTCATACCAAAAAAAATTTAACTAATTATCTGAGCCATATTTCACCTGTACACATTAGCATGCTATCAGGCACCTTTCAGTTCATTCACAATCTTCTATTATGCTCAGAAAGTTCTAATATACCCGTTGCCTGCTGCTGTCAGCAGTTCCTCAGGCTGACCACTTCACTGCTGTGACTCTATTCTGATATACCCTGATGTCTCTAAAAGCTCACTTCTCTGAGCAAGATCTTCAAGGCAGGAATAACCTCCTCCTCCTCCTTGTACCTGAGTTAGGATGTTGGAGTATGGAAGGGTGGACTACTAAATGTAGTAGTGAAGGAACAGAACCACCTGCAGAGGTTTGTGATTAATCAGCTGTATTCTGTCTGGAGCTTGGTAAGAAATCAAAAAATAGAAGACTTTATCCTGAGACTTGTCATGTTAACATCTTCCTCAATAACTTCAAAAAACCAGCAGAGTCCTCCCCTTGTTAAGATGCCAAATCTGAGGAAAGCAGATTCCCTCAATGACGGAGCTGTCATCCAAAATCTGAGGGAAAGCAGATTCCCTCAATGACAGAGCTGTCATCCAAAGAGACCTAGCCAGGATGGAGGAATGGGCTGGCTGCAATTTCTGGAAATTCATTAATGACAAATGTAAAAGTCCTTTGCCTGGGAAAGAGG
This sequence comes from Cettia cetti, assembly GCA_013401135.1. Taxonomy (NCBI): domain Eukaryota; kingdom Metazoa; phylum Chordata; class Aves; order Passeriformes; family Sylviidae; genus Cettia; species Cettia cetti. The sequence continues at coordinate 5,608 of VZUI01002099.1, forward strand.
AATAACTGATACTGGTTGGGGCAAGAGTGGCTGAATGCTGAACAAGACATCAAGGTTGTGACAGAGAACAAGGTCAACATTGGTTAGTAGGGTTTGATATAAGCCTATTTTGCCATAAGAAAAGCTAAATAGTGGAGAGTGAGCAACCCAGATATTGTGCAGTCCTGGTACCTAGAGAGTGTTGAGATTCAAAACCTGCCCAGGCTGGTCTAACCCCATAGGTGACCCAGCTTCAAGAAGGAATTTAGACTAGAGTTGTCCAAAGATTCTGTGGTTCTGGGAGGTTAGAAGTATCTTGACTGTCTTGCACATATCAGAAACACTGTTTATGCTATAACAGTATATACAACCAATTGTTATTTTAGAAAGGCCTGTGTTAGAATACAGTCACAGAAATACTGTTCTTGTATTCACAATGACATAAAGTCTTGTATTAGCTTGATAATGTAACACTAATTGCTTATCATTGTTAGAGAAAAAAAAAAATTCATACAGATGCAGGATAAATACTAAGGAGATCACTGAGAGTTTTGTAGCTGGTTCTGACACAAAAGCTATGCCAAAAGATGCATTAGACAGTTCTGGTTTGGTGGTGTGTTCTGAAGATGGTGGGACTTGTAAAATGATGTTCCCTGAGAAAGGGTACCATCTTTTTTTTTCCTTTTTTTTCATTATAAAGACAAAAAGATAACAATTGAAAGAAGTAGAACAGAAGGAGGTAAACCAAAACATTCAATTTATTAGTAATTCTCAGGTATAGCTTACATCTTTTATAGCTAAATTTCCCTTCTTCCTCATCCTAATTTTCAACCAGCAACAGGCAAATACTCTTAAGTCCTTCATGAGCTAGAATCTTCAGTAAAACATCTGATTGTCAGATACAGAACTGCCATCCATGAAAGATTATTTTTATTTCTGGACTCTCCAGAGACTGTATCTTTCCTCTCCTAAATATTTTCTGTATTTTAATTTATTTTCCTGCTTCTTAAGACATTCTGTTTTACTTCACAGCATTCCATATAATCACAAATTCATTCTGATGCCACTTTTTAAAGAATACTATCTGAAGGAACCCTATCAGATTAAGGTTGCTGCATGGGAGGTTCTAATGTTTTGAATTAAAAATAAAAATCATAAAAAAATCACACATATATCATATACAATATAAGCACATATATAAAGGATTTGAGCAAGCCAGTGAGACTATCCTACAATGTTTTCTAAACCAGAAGGCAAATCTACTAATTTATTTTTTACATTCCTCTTTTGGGCAATGCACATCTGTTTCTTAAGAGGCACTGAGTTCCTGCCCCTTGAGAATGATCAGCTTAAGGGTCTCAAGAGTGTTCTGCAGGACAATGACCTAAATTTTGTATGCTTTTCCTTCATTCCTCAAAATACGAGAGCACCTTATTTCCAAACAAAAGAATCTGAATTTAACAGAACTTCTTCCAGCTTAAAAACATAGGATAATATGCACAAAAATTTGCTCTGCCATAAGGGAAAGAGTGATGTTTTTTTCACCTGCCATTTTCAGTAGCAGACTCATATTTACTGCATTTGGCCAAGAATAGATGATCCGTGTTTGATTTCCTCTTATATCTGACAGGATTTATATATGTTTCCTATTTCCTAGGTGTCAAGGTATAAAATGGGAAAGGGAAGAAATGGGCTATGTACCCATGGCAGAAGAGAGGAGACATGTTTTCTTCTTCTAAGACTGTTCATGAGTTTTACAAAGTGAAGTGCAGCATTAAATACAGAGTTTGGGAATTAGAAGACATGATATTTCTCAAAGATCTGAGAAACCATTGTGACAACCATGAGCTGATTTAACACCCTGGTGTTTCTACCATCATGAAAAGTGATGTGCGCAGTTTTTGAAGAAGAGCAATCACCACAGGTGCTGTTCACATCTTACGTGTTAGCCTACTCATTAAAGCATTCATAGCCAAAAAGCATTTCCATGAAAAAGTTCAAGGTGAAGGATGATTCAGCTTTGAGTTTCTTACACCTAGTTTCTTGAATCAAGACATAAAATTTGAAACTCTCCATGTGAGAATGAAATTAGCAAAAAATTTCCAGTTCTTTTCTTGAATGATACAGCTGCCAGGCACTTGTAAAAGGAATGGTACAGCAGATAGTTTCTTCCTTCTTTAGACAGCTTTCCTTTTTTTATTTCTTACAGGTTGATGCACCCAGACTCCAGATCCCAAGAGAGCGAAGTTAGGTGCCTAAACTCCAGAGATGGTTGTGATTCCTGGTCTCTCTGGGTTTTGTGTATCTCATGATAATGGCAAATCTTAGTTTGCATATAGAATTTTATAACTTCAGTGGAGAACATTCCCTGTCCCTAGATGTGATATGATACTGACTGGGACATGGCAACAAAACACACAACAGAAACTGAAAGTATTTAAAGAATTTCATTCACTGATTTCATGAAGAAGCAAAGCCTGAGATAGCTATCAATGTCCAGCATTGAACCCTAATTGCAATTCCTGTTTACTCACTGCCTCATGAGAGTTTATAGATCATATTTCCCATCATCCATTCCTTCTTGTGAGGCAAAAAACCACTTGGTATTCCCACTCAGTGCTTGTGCTCTTTATATATGCCCAGTATCATGCTATGCATTTTTATTATCTGTGCTGTAATAGAAAGCAAATAAAAAGATATTATAAATTCAATAAAACAATAGAGGAAGATACAATATAGGGCCCTGGAGAAAATGCTTGAGAATAGCGGTCAGAAACTAAAATGTGACACACATATTGATCCTTTTGTTATGCCTGAAGAATACAGAGTGCACAAACAAGAGAGGGAGAAATGGATGTGTGGGTCTGTCCTATCTGGCATGACTGTTTTTCTGTAGTCACCCTTCAAGCAGCAGACAAAGGTACTGCTCAATCATGACGATTACGAAGAGTGATATCCACTGATATTAGCTTTGCATTATGATCTTAATTGTTGAATCTTTTCCTAAAGTTTTTTAAAATAGACAAATAGACTGCCTGAAATAACATGAAATTGCTATTTACAGATGTTTTTTGTCTGTAAGGGGAAAACAAGAGCAAAAAAAAATAAGGCTCTCAAAAAATTTTAACCCAAAATCTCATTGTGTATATAAGGGGTGGAAATTCAACTATTCACTTTTTGAAAATATCTCCTAAATTTGTAATTCATGGGCCATCTTAACTTGCAGTACTTCCTGAAAAACACCAACAATTCCTTTAAGGCATATCAAATAAACTCTTAGTCAGACTTTTCTTCCTGTCTTTAACAAGTACAGCCTCTCTTGCAATTGTTTGGTGACATGTAATGGTGATGTTTTGCTGTGACCTGAATCCTTGAAGTCATTATTTGAAAAATGTCAAAGCTTCTTGACTATCTGTATTCTTTACAATTTGTAGCTCCTTTAGCATCTCTTCCTGTTGCAAATGCCATGAAAGAGGACAATCTCCTAATGTCATTGTGAGGTGTATCATTGTGATGTGAGACATAGGAAGAAAATGAAACTTCCTTCACTTAGTGTGCCTCTCATGACCTGCAGACAAACTGTTCAAGGTAGTCACACTTTCCTCATGTTCTTCTAATACTGTAAAACCAGAAAATAGAATCTAATGAATTTCTAGAAGAAAACTCTGTTTCAGACTAAGTACTCTCTACAAGTGTAAAACAAATTGATTAAACCTGAAGGATTAAAATTATGGTGGATTTAACGCAGTAAAGTCCCTGTTTGAAAGTGTTGGCAGAGTTTTATAGGATTACAGACAGCAACTTCTAAACCAAGAATAAAAATGCTGTATTATGAAATTCCTGGTCTCATACATTTACCTAAATCATAGGATCTGAAAATTTTCTAAAGTCTTTTTGTTTTCAGGAAGTTTTACAAAATTTAAGTAAACTCCCCTGTGATTCTGCCAAAGATCCAAGATACCATAGTAATGAAAATATTTTGTAATACTGAGAACATATCTATTATCTACTTGAGCTGAAGCTTATTTCCTAAAACAGTGTTCATTTGATCCAAGTCAGTGAACTAAAGACGTTCATGGGAACATCTTTTTTTCTTCACTTTAATTACAGAAACATATTTTGATACTTATTTTTAGAGTTGTTTTAAGTGAATTTTATTTTCTCCCAAAAGAAAAGCTATTCAAGATCATAGATTGATAAAAAAGCACTAATTTCCCAGCTGATGATTTAAATAATTTGTAGCAAAAGTGCATATTTTGGTTCTGCCAAATACTTAAGCAAGGAAAGTAATGCAAATGAAAATCAGTTTCTACTCATTTGAGACAATATATTAGATGTGGTAAATTTAGAAGAGAAGACCTCAAATAAAACTTTAAAATTAATATAGATATGGTATGTTAATGTTGAATTTACAATAAAATCAGACAAACTATTGGAGCAGCAAAAAAGATTAAGCAATTAGTCATTATGAAGCTAAACATAAAAGAACATACTGTTCTATAAATTTTTAGTTGGTACTTTAATATTCTTTACAGTCTATGGAAAATGTTTACATGCTTATTTCTTTAACCATTTATTTGTTGGCTGAATTTTTCAGCCCTAAAATGAAAAACAAGAGTCTAATGTCTGGGTGCAATCACATTAGTAGCAAATTATTACATTTCAGCCAGTGTCAGTCACATTGAAGATGATAACAACACAGAAATATAGCAAAAATAATTATTCTTCCAACAATGTCTATTTTTTTTTGTCAAACTTTAACTAACTGCTGTGTTTTAGTAATCATATTTAAAATAAGGTTGATTTTATAGTGTGCACTGAAAAAATTCAAGTAGAATCCAGATGTTACAAATGAAGACAGAAAACAATACCAGAGACAGAGAAATGGAAACAAAAAAGACACCAACTACTTTTCCTTTATTTGCTGAAGTTCAGGTGAGTTTTGTCTCATTTTAGAATTGCAGAGATGCAGCAGAAGATGAAAGACAAGTAAGTCTCTTGAATGTGTTGGTTTCCAGCACTTATATCCCTAAACCCAAACTGTAATATTGATATGACAACTCCAGCAACAGCTAATATTGATGACAGAGCACACACCTAATATGTTTTCATAAAGAAAAAGCACTGCTTAGCAAATGATGCACTACATCTAGTACCAGAAAGATGAAGCTCTTTTTTACTGTACCAATATAGCTTTAGTCTTGAAGTGACCAAGGCATGGATGAAACTGCAAGGCTGCTATCAAAAAGAAATAAGCCTAGGCTTCAAGCAGTCTGTAAATTAGAACAGTCATTCTGTCTGTAACACTTACATGATCATATAGAAACAGCAGAAATCATTTGGAAGACCTGAAGATTTCACAACTCCTTAAAATAAACTAAGGACAAATGGATATCTGTTACAGATATTACCTGTCTTTTAAAGTGCTTTTCCCAATCAGGTCTTAGTAACTAAGAGTAGGTAAAGGAGACTTGCTGGTCTCCTTCCAAGCCTTAAGCTTTTCCAAACCATATGGATGACATTACTTGTGTTCTTTGTGGACAGCTGTAAATTTTACATTAAAAAAATGAGAAAGAAAAAGCATCTTGAAAGCCTAGTTGTAGAACAGTACTCAAGAGCTGATTGTTTCAAAGTGATCTTTAGTTTTTATGAAGTCCAACACATAATTTTTTAATAATTAGATTTAGTAAGAGTTTTTTCCTGTGAATGAGGCAAAAGAGAAGAAAGTGAAACCATTGTATTAGCCACACATACAGTAAATAAAAAATGAATCCTTTTTATCCGGAAACCCACAGGTGAAGGAGAAGGAAAGTTGCATTTCACCGGAGTCATGGTACCTAAGTGTTCCAGACTCCAAAAGACAACTTTTTTTCTGTAGGATTAGGCAGTTCCCTAAATATAATTAATAAAGGAAGGTTCTATAAATATTTTTAAAGAGTAAGGCTTTTGACACAGTCTCCAGTAAGATGCTCACAGAGAGGCTGTGTCTGTGTGGGCTGGGTGAGAAGACAGTGAACTGAAAACAGGCTGAACAGCTGTGCCCAGAGAACAGAGATCAGTAAAAGGAAATCTAGTTGGAGGCCAATACTGTACCCTAAGAATCAATATTGAGTCCTATGCTGTTGAACATTATTGAGCTGGATGATGGGATAGAGTATATGCTCAGGAAGTTTGCTAAGAGTACAAAACTGGGAGGTAAGGCTGACATGCCAGAGTGATGCACTGTCATGCAGAGGGACAGGCTGGACAAATAGGTCAACAGAACCTTGGGTAATTTAACAGAAGGAAGTTCAAACTCCTGCACCTGGTGATGAGCAACACCAGGCACCAAAATACCCTGCAGTCCAACAGGCAGAAAAGCAGCTTTGCAGAAAAGGACCTATGGGTTCTGATGGATACAAAGTTAAACGTAAGTCAGAAATGTTTTCTTGCAGCAGAAACAGAGAAATAGCATCCTGGACTGCAATAAACAAAGTATTGCCAGCAGGTTGAGAAAGGTGGATCTTCCTCACTGATTCTTTTGTTGTAGCACCAGAGAGGCCACACTTTGAGTACAAAGTGAGGTTCTAAGCTCCCCAGTACAACAGAGATATGAACATGCTGGAAAGAGTCTAACAAAGGGCCGCAAAGGCATTGCAAGGACTGGACCGGAACATCTTTCCTATGAGGAAAGTCTGCAAGACTCAAGGATGTTCAGCGAAAGGAAGAGAATGCTAAGGATGAATTTTGTCAGTGTATGTAAATACACAAAGAAGGAAGATGAAGCAAGGCTCTTTTAGCTGTGCACAGTGACAGGACCAGATGCAATGGGCACAAACTAAAACACAACAGGTGCCATCTGAACATCAGAAAACACTTTTTCACTGTGATCAAGCACAGGTTGCCTAGAGAGGTTGTGGAGTTTCCATGGTTTAAGGTACTGAAAAATTGGGGGTTGGACTGGATGTATCAAACACTCTATGATTCTGTGATGGACATAAATAGTTTTCTCTTTTATTTTCTGAGATGTGAAGAATATTCTATCCTTACTGACCCTAAATTCTATGTTCCACTGTCTTCCTTGCATTTATTAGATCATTTTCTTTGGTATCATGTAAATTTTGAGGGGCTCGTCCTGATGCAAAAGCTGTTGAAGACAGCAGGGTCCTAAGTGACTACATGACCTCATTTAGACACATTTGCTCTAGTCACTGAACATATGAACATGGAAACAGTAAAAGAACAGAATAAAGGTTTATGTGGGCACTTGGGAGGAAAATTTATCTGGTTCTTCAATTAGGTATAATCAGTTAAAAAAGTTAACTAATCAATAATGGGGAGAAAAAAACACTGAGAAAAATGGGTCCTGAGTGTTGTTATAGGACACACAATGATCACACGCAGCCGTCTGATCAGGAAAGGAAGAAGGAAGTTTATCTGTTACTTCAGTTTATATAGATTTTGGAAAATGACCAGGGATTGAAGGATAAAGGTTGCCACCTCTCCAACCACACTGGTCACACTAGAAGTCCATCAAGCTTCTCCTCCCGAAGAGAGGAATGTCAACAATAAGAGAAAATTGCATAAACAATATTTTATGTAAAAATGCGTGAGAAACTCCATTACAAAAAAGTAAGCTATCAGAAGGATAAGAACAGGGCGACACCTCCGGACGTTAATTTCACATTATTTTACAAATTAAAGTAAGAAGAATGAATGTTAGTTATGTACTATGCACTGTATAAAAAACTTTCCTCTTTAAGAATTTTTCTGGGTAAGCTTGGCTTTTCTGACATCACCATTTAGTTCCTTAATGAACTGTTATAAACTGTTTCTAGTGCTCAGGCATGAAGATGCCATTTCCCATATTTTTTGCCAACTTTCAACAATACTGTTGTATAATCTTCCAAATAAATAACTACTAATAGGGTTTCTGCATAATCTTACAATACTTGGAACCAGAACTTTTGAGTATTTTCATCACTTACAAGGCACTCTAGACATTTTTCTTTCTGGACCACTGGCAATTGTATTTCCACAATGGCTGAAAGATGATTTTCCAAAATTCATCTGAAGCCCTTGACTCTCTTGGGCTTCTGCTTTCACTTGTTGTATAGTGAGTAGAACACAAAGATGTCAAAAAGATTTTAAAAAAGAATTAAAAAAAAGATAAAGTAAGTTAGATCGCCTCAGTTTATCTGTATGTATGTCAGCTGGGGCCAGAAGAAATCAGTGGAACTTCTTAGTTCATTTCCTACATAATAGTCTACCAGATGTGTACTGCCAAGTAGCATCAACTGTTTTCAGTGAAGGTCTGTATATTTTACTTGGAAAATACCTGTTTTCAGATTAAGATCTTTATTAATACAGTCTATGTTAATTAGTATTGTGTTAGAACTGCCATTATTACCCAGTTTTAACAGCTGACAATTTATTTCCTAAAACACCCTTGTCATATATATTTCAATTTGTGCACCTTCCCATTGAAGTCATTATGTCTGTCTAAAATTTTTGCCACTAGATCTGAAAGAAAGAAGATGCTATTCATTCAGACAATGCTTGGTTTTTTTCATGAAGAAAGCAGAAATATATTTAAGACTTACATGACAGGTTATAGCTACAAATATTTTATAGATGAGGATTCTCTTCAGAGCTACTTCTCCAAAAATTCAGTGATCCTTTCTGTCTTTATTTCTTTCTAAATACCTATGCATTTTCCACTCTCAACAATCTTCATCTATTTTATCCTTACCACTGTTTGTCTCTGCAGAAATTTTAGATGCATTATCTAGAGGGTTTTTTTCAGTAGTAATTTTGTGTTTATTTCTAGATAATTGATTCAAATTATGAATAATATTGGGCCCAATTTTGATTTCTCTAAAATAACCTCCCTCCCTCATAGAAATAACTCCATCACTGTATTTCATTCTGTCATTTGCTACCATATAGCTGCCAGGTAGCTGGGTCCATCTAAAATGCTCTTACCATAATGTGTTCTAAGCAATACGCTATGTAGTAATTAAAAAAAACCCTAAACTTTCTGCAAGGGTTTATATAATATAATAATATAAAAACCTGTATATATAATTTATTTCTATATGTTTAACCTAAATTTTTCTTAAAGCCTATGTTAAAAAGCAATGTGAACCGTCTGTCCTCATCTATATGTATTTCACCATGAGGTTTTAAGCTGTTATTGTGAGTAGAAGAACTGATTTGTCTTTAATGTCACTTTATTTTAACATCACAATCTAACCCCTTCTTAATCCGTTTAATACAAACCACAGTGATTTAATATACATGGTTCTTTTGCCCTCAGCATGTTGTGTCAAACTGTATAAAATGTTAAACACTAAACAAATCCAAACAAATCTGTGGTCTTGTTTCAGCTCAGATAATTTTCTTCCCAATAGCTGGTACAGCGCTATGTTTTGAATTTAGGATGAGAATAATGCTGATAACACACTGATGTTTTTATGACTGGTGAGCAGGGCTCACAGAGAGTCAAAGCTTTTCCTGTTTCTCTCTTCACCCCACTAGTGTGTATCACTTTTTTTGTATGTTCTAATATTTTTACTTGCTATTTTTTTTATATTATTATTTTTTACCCGTTTATGTCTCATTAAACTGTCTTTCTTTCAACCCATAAATTTACTTTTTTTTTTCCAATCCCACCTGGGAAGTGGGGCAGTAAGACAACAGTTATATGGCATTTAGCTGACACATGGTCAAACCTGTGAATAAATAAAAAAATGAAATTCGGCTCTTTAGAGAAAACCTAGTTTATATAAAGCTTTAGTCATCTATAATTAGCTACTACTTGACTTTTTAATCATCTGATTTCTGTCATCTTTATCTTATTTTTCTGTGGACAGATGTTAGTCTAATTTATTGAATGCTGATGTCTTATAAGCACAATATCAGCACTTTTGCAGTCTTTGCATGTATCTCCTTGGCTGCATCAGCAATAAGAGAATTAAAGAAAAGCTGTGATTGAAAGGGGCCTCTGGAGGTCCAAACCTACCCCTCTCAAGCAGGACCACCTAGAAATGCTTGGCCAGGACCATGTCCAAACAGTATTTCAGTATCTCAAGAATGGAGACTCCACAGCATTTCTGAACAAATTGTGCCACGGCTCAATTGCAGAAAGAAAATATTTCATAAAATCATAGAAATGTTTGGGACGTTAAAGTTCCAACCCTCCTGCCACAGACAGGGACATCTTTCACTAGACCAGGTTGCTCCATCCAATCTGCTTTTGAATACTTCCAGGGATGGATCATCCACAACTTCTCTGGGAAACCTGTTCCAGTGCCTCATCATCCTCACAGTAAAGAATTTCTTCCTAACATTTAATCTAAATCTGTTCCAGTTAAAAATGTCCCTCCTCGCCTACCACTTTCTGCCTATGGAACAAATTCCTCTTCCTCTCTTTTTATAAACCCCTTTTAAGTACTGGAAGGACACAGCTGGGTCTCTGCAGAGATCCCAGCTCTCAGCCTGTCTTCATAGGAGAGGCGTTCCACTCATTTGGGTATCCTTGGACAAATCCAAGTCTTTCTTGTGCTGGGGACCTCAGAGGTGAATGCAGTACTACAGGTGAAATCTCACAGGAGCAGAGAGGCAGAATCATCTCCCTTTCCCTGTTGCCCACTCTGCTTTTGCTCCTTCCCAGGGTGTAGTTGGCTTTCCAGGGTGTGAGAGCACATTGTTGGTCCATGCCCATCTTCTTACCCATAAGAACCCTAAAGTCCTTCTCCACAGTGCTGCTCTACATGACTTCTTCTCCTGCTCTGTACTCATGTCTGGGATAGTCCTCATTCAGGTGCAGAACCTTGCAGTTTTTGAACCTCATGAGCTTCTCATGGACCCACTCCTTAAGATTTTCCAGGTGCCCCTGGTTGGGATCCCTTCTGTTGTGTCAAATTTGCTGCTCAGCTTCCTGTCATCACCAAACTTGATGAGCACGCACTGGATCTCACTGTATCGTTGAGAAAGATATTGAAGAGCAACAGTCCCAGGATTAAGGCCTTGAGGAACATCACTTATCACCAGCCTCCACCTGGTCATAGAGCTATTGACCACAACTCTCTGCCTGTATCCAGACAATTCCTTATCCACTGCATAGTTCACCCATGTGTCTCCAAATTGGATGTCTTGTTGGGCATGTTCAGCCAGCTGTCAACCAACATCCCCAGGTCTTCCCCTTTGTGTAGTTTTCCAACTACTCTTCACCCAGCCTGTAGCCCTGCATGGGGTTGTTTTGACACAAGTACCAGACCCAGCACGTGGCCTTGTTGAACATCATATAATTGGCCTTGGAACACCAGTCCAGTCTGTGAAGATCCCTCTTCAGAGCCTTTCTACTTTCCAACAGATCAAAACTCCCACCTAATTGTCATCTGAAAAATGACTGAGGGTCCACTTGATTCCCTCATTCAGATCATTGATAAAGATTAAACTGGTCCCAGTACTGAGCCCTGGGGAGCATCACTTAGGACTGGCTACCAACTGGATTCAATTCCATCCAGCACCAATCTTTGGGCCCAGCCACCCACTGAGATTTTGCCCAGGAAAGAGTGCAGCCATGAGCAGCCAGTTTCTTCAAGAGAGTGCTGAGAGAAATGATGTCAAAAGCTTTACTAAAATCCAGGTAGACAACATCTATTGATCTCTCTACACAGATGGAGAGAACAAACTGTTCATCTGCAGCTTTTTCACATCTCTTTCACAGTATTTGCTGACCAGCAAGCTTAAGCACCTTAATACTAGATTACAAATTTATTTCCCTGAATTAAAGGTCTGTCCAGACTTTTAAGATTAGTCATGCAAATAATTTGGTTTCAGGCTGCTTTTTTACATTTGGGGTAGACTAGGAAAGTAATAAAAACAAAATTAACAAAAGGCTCTTTATAATAGTGTTTGCACTTTTTTCAAGATTCTCAGTAACAGAAAAACTTAGTGAAACTATTGTGGGAATTGAAAAATGAAAAAAAAAAGCTGCCTGTTGTGATCCACTCTAAGCACAGAAGAGCAAAGGAAACTCTCTGTAAATAAAATGGACTGAACCCTGAAAAGTTTGAAAATTTTCAAAATGTGTGATTAAAACCAAATGAGATGTTGATACCAAAAAATTGTTATATTTTATTTAACAGCAAAAGAGGTAAAGAGAAAGAGAAAAGAAAGAAACAAATAGGACAAAAAGAGGTACATTGAAGGGGGAGACAGGGAGAGTGCCAGAGATTATGTAGAAACATAGCACCCCTCCATGGGTTCCAACATCTTTGTTGTTTCCCTCTGTTTGGTCTTCTTGGTGGAGGCTTTTTTCATCACACCCCCAAAAACTCTCCTCCCCCTCTTTGGTGTGAGGGTCTGTGCAGGCCTGGCAGCACATAAACCTGGGGCTGTGGCCTGAAGGTGCTGTAGATGTTCTTCCAGATGCTTTGAACAATAGTGTCACTTTCCTTATCTCAAGTCACCTTAGGTGGTTTAAATCACAGTTCAGGGTGTCAGCCCATTTGGGGTGGGTTTTGCTGGTGCAGCTTTGTGATACACTTTCGCTATAATAGGCAAAAATCCTTCTTTGTGAAGACATAAACCATAAGATTTCAGTCTCTGACTGACAAAAGCAATGTATTATTTAAACAAAAAAAATCTATCTAAAGGTGCAACTCAAAAATATAAATTCATTGGGAGAAATTAATGTGTATTACTGACCAATTTACCAAGAGTTTAAAGAGTAAAAGGGGCTGAGAAAAGAAATTAAAAAAATGTGCTATTTACCAAAAAGGCATATTGCAATAAAAATTCTTTTTTTTTTTTTTTTTAATTTAAATTTAAATTCATTGCCATCCTGGGATTTGTCTTTTAAATCCTTGCACTGCTTTTCCTTTTTTGCCAGATCTTATAAGCTCATATGTTTCTAAAATTAGCAAGCTGTATTTTTTTTTGTACACCTTCTTCCATTATCTCTGAAGAAGACATCCCTGTAAAGCAAAGAATAAAGATATGACTAGAAATTAACATATTGCTTCTTTTTGAAATAGCCAGTTACTTTGTGTCAGGATTAATTTTAAACTAGTAGAAAACATCAGGAAAATGCTAGGGGTGCCTAGTAAATCTACCTGGAGTGATGTGAAATATAGTATTCTCCACCTCAGTATTTCATCTAAGCTAGCTGAGATCAAGTGATTCATTGTATTCTCCCATGGGAAATTATGTAGGAACCCCAGTGAGGTAGAGATTAAAGCTGCCCACTTCTATCAAAGTGGCTGACATGCCTAGTAGTACGACTTTAAATATCTTTAAATCAAAAAATATCCAAACTAATTTACATGAAAGGAAATGAAATAAAAATACCTCTCTTCTGACTTAGATATAAATTGGCATGTATGAATTAATAAAGATATGAGTGTTGAGAACTGAAGGCGTTACCACCAATTTTTAAGAGCAATATTAATTCCTGTGGATGAAAACTTTTATAGAACTGTGGCTACAAGGGATTTCTGTCACTAATCACTCACGATGGATTAAAGGAATAGGAAAAAGAAATTTTCTGCTCCTCTGGTCATTTTTTTTCAGGGTTGGCTTTGCTTAAGGGCAAAGTGTAAGCATATGAGATAAAGCCTTTCCTCCAGAGTGAATGTTCAAGGTAGTGCAGTAAACACAAACTTTACTTACCAGAAACATATCTCTGACTTATTTTTAAATCTAATGTGTTGCCATTATTTTGCTGGTTTTAGTCCATATTTACAAGAATAGCCATAACAAGATGAATTGTCTTGTGTACAGAGTTTTTCTCATATATGAGAAAAATCCAGCTACATAAAGCAGGTCAAACAAAATTGTTGGACACACATTTTATCCAGAACAGCATATAATTTTTCAAAATATCAGGATAGATGAAAATAATGCACTTTATGCATTTAAAACTTAGGAACCTTTGATAAATTTTATGTCAAGAAGAGAAATTTTTGTCCTCATTTACACACTAAGTTCTGCTGATCATGATTCAGACAGAAAATAAGCTATAAATACATGATCATAATTCCTCTGCCTTCCTACTCCAAGATACTCTGCATTTTTTAATGCACAGATTTTGCAAAATTTATCAAATCCATCCTTGGCTTTAGACTTTGTTACGTTTCCTTGTTGTTTTGAACAAAGACCTGTTCCCACTTTTAAACGTTCCTTTTGACGACAGTGAGTTGATATATTTGTAAATTTGTCTGCTTCCTCCTCAGGTCATCTGCAGAATGCTCCACAGGCAACAATGAAAGGAAGACTTAGAAAGTGAGTTTTACTGCTTTCTGCTCTCCAGTAAACATCAGTTAATTCAGCAGGTGTCTCCATTTCAGGTAGCATAGCTGTGATTGTTCCCTTGCAGAGTACTCAGTCAAGTTAGATATCCATATATCTTAGAGAAGGCTATGGACTCCTGTTATCATGGAGAACAGGTGTAGAAGACAGCACAGGAAATTATGGTCCTAGCCTTTGCTGCAGACACTATTGCATATCTTTATGTAGGAGGAATCATTATAAAACCAGGTACAGTAGCAAAATATGGATTTTCATAGTAGTTGTTTTGAGTGATGTGAGTTTTACTTAAAGAAGTGTTTCTATGCATGAAATAAAAGACATCAGAATTTTGCAGAGTGCATGACTGAGTTCTGACACTAAATTCCATTATGGCTGAGCAGAATATAGGTGCACAGATTGAAGAACATATCCCGAAGTATAATTCCTAAGTAAATAGCTCAAAAAGAAATAAGGTATGTGAGAAAGACAAATGATTTTGTAAGACAGACATGGAACAATGAAATTTAACTCCTGATGAAAGGATCTGTCTTTTGTCTTATGCAACATAATCCAGTATTTTCTGGATATTAGAGATTTATTTTTGTGGAAGACAGTATGTATCTCTGAAAAAAAATAGCTTCTTTGTTTAAAAATACATAATTTACAACACAGCAGCATCTCACAAATTCCAGGATCTGATTTTGATGCATGTGTGAAATGAGACCTTGACTTAAAATCCCAAGGTCAATGCTGTCCTCAGTAACATGTCTGATGCTTCCTTTGAAGTCAATCAATCTTAACTGAGATGGGAACTTCCCCTGTGATCCTTATATTATTGATTTCTATTTATTACAGTTTAGGTCACTGCTATAATAAAAAGAGAATAAAAATCTTTGATAGAGGACTCTAACCCTTCCCTTCCCTTCCCTTCCCTTCCCTTCCCTTCCCTTCCCTTCCCTTCCCTTCCCTTCCCTTCCCTTCCCCTCAATATCATTCACTGTTTTAAAAATCTTTCATTATGTAGTCATCCAGTTCAACTGTGAGATTTTTTCAGAAGTCTTGGCAACTATTTTGAGAGGAACTGGGGAGATTAATGTAGCATCTGAATCAAGCTCACTGAGATACAGGGGCCAGGTTTATACTTTTCCCCTTTGGAATGGAGTCACAAAAGACTGTATAAACACAGCTGTTCTTCCAGACTAAAGAAATAGAAAGAACCCCACAGCCTACTGTTTGTAAAAAAAAGTAGACTCCATTCCTTCAGCTAGATACAAAGTGATTTTTTATTCTGCTTTATGAAACTGTGAAATCTTTAGTCCACTATTATCATTGACTAGGTATATTTGCCTTGATAATTCTTGAAATTTTTGTTAAAACCTCCCTTTTTAAAGAAAATTATTTGCATTACAAATATGAACATAAAATTCACACATTTTACACATTTTCTTAAAAGCAAATAATGCATTTTCAAATTTTGGAATTATTTTGAGAATTTTTCTGCATTTATCTTAAAGTCAAGGGATGGTGGAAACACATCTTCCTTATAAAATTTCAGGTTCCAAGAATAATATTTCAAATATATTTTCAAAACAAATGTTTAGGGCTTTTAATCTCTACTTCCACTTTAAAACTCAAGGGAATGTAGAATTAATATACATTTCTGTCCAGAAATAAGAATCTCTCCTCTTACTTTCAAAACATCTGAAGGAGTATTTTAAGACATTTTTCATTCAGAATGTGAGTTGTAAACCATCCACAGTTTTCTGCTGAAGTAGTTGTTGTCTGGATGCCTGCAGTAGTTAAATTTTAATACTGTGCATATGCACACACGTTATGGAGGTGGAGATGAGAAAAAACAAGCACCTTGGTGTAGTGGTATTTCCGTATAATAAAAATGCCAAGGCATGCTTGTCTTAACTTTGCTTAACACTTAGAAATTTTCTCATGAGAATTATATGTGAGGAAGGAATCTGCTGAATTACAATTTTTAAATTTATTATTTATATGAATAAAAATCAGGCTCATACATAAATCTAATATCTAATGAATGAATAATTTTGTTTTGCTTCTTGCCCAATGGAGTCTATGTATAACAGACCAAAAATGCTGTCCCTACAACTTCCCACTTTTTAAAAGGTAGATGACAAATACCTGTTTCTTCCCCCTCAACCTTGACTGACAAGATATATGAAATGGAGACTGAGACTAAGCACAGAAATAGTGGAAGTGAAGTGTTTAGAGGAACAGAAAACTGTCAGACATTAAATTAAATGTATCTTGGGGAAAACCACCATCAATCACTCTTTTCAATGATCATGAAAGATTATTACAAAAGGAAGTACTTTTTGTACTAAAAGCACAGAGGAAGGTATAAAAAAAAGGCTTATTGTGAGCTCAGAGACAATCTGGGCAATCAATATAAAATACTGCAATAACAATGCACAAGATTAAAAACATGCAGAGCTTTAAAACTGAAGATAATATTAGAATCTAATTAAGTAAAAGTAAAGCTGGTATTATATGCATATTCTGTGTTACATGTGTTTTTATTAAGGTCTATAGTGAAGCAAATCAGAAATTCTTATCCTGAGATATGGTGTTGTTCTGTACTTTATTTTTTTTTTAATTTAGTGTCTTTTTAGATGTTATATTTGCTGATATTTTAAGATTCAGTATATTTACTGAACAGTAGAAATCAAAGCTCTTTTTTTTACAAATATCATAATCTTTAAACAGATCTGGTAATGTTTAGAGTATTAACTTGCTGAGATTAGTATTGTAATTTTTTTATAATTGATTTTTAATAATAATAATAATATCATAGGAAATCAGTATAACAATATGCTTACACCAATTTGTGAGGTCACTCCTGAGAACTGATGCAAAAAGCTGCCTCATGTCCTTAAAGTGTTTTCAGAGAAATGATTTTATACTCCAGGAAGTTACATTATTCTACTGCCATGAGACCAGTGCCACAAGTCTTCACAAAGCCAGCTGTCAGAGTGACAAATGCCATACTGACTTATCTTTGACAGGCATCTGAAGTCATCTAAAATCTGCTCCTCTGAGTTTTGAGATCACCTTGTTTTCCAGATGGAGAATGATACCACTGACTTATGCATAGAAGGATTCATTGACTGGGTGGCAGCTGGTACTGTTGCAGAATTTTTTTGTGTACCCAGCCTGATTTTGGTCTCAGACTTTCTTCCCCTTCGCCACAGCTCTGCAGCTGTAGCACAGAAGTTGGGCATATTGGTCATGATCCTAGGCCGACTTTTCTCAGGAGCAATCCATCTCATGTTATTGCATTTATTTCTGGGCGTCCTTGATGTGTCCTGCAATGCTGGAGATGTCACTAAAAGAGGAAAGGCAGGGTTATGTGGACATGTTGGGCATTGCATCACCACCATTCCTGTACCTAGTTTTGGGATGAGAGGGGTTGACTGAATCCCTCCTTAGGGCTTTTAGGGTTATGAAGATTGTATCTTCCACGCTAGGACATGGCTGGGAATTGCCAACCTATAAATTAATTTCTTCCATTACTGAAATTTTGTACTTATATATCATACAGCCATAGAGAAGTCATCCTCCTTTCCATGTATTACCTGGAAAGTAATGATCACATTTTGGAGAATTGCTTTTCTACTACTCAGAACTTAAGGTATTAATTTGCAGCAGTAATACAAAATTATTTTTTTAAAAATAGCAGTTTCAAATCATCATCATAAAATCCTACCAAAATATGTTTCCTTAACAGCATGGCATTGTAGTCCTGAGTTTCATGCCTGGTATGTTTTGATCTTAGAAGAGGTTTTTTCCCAGGCGTTCTTCTGGTAAACAGAAGAACAATGTTTTGTAAATATAAAGATATTTATATCCCTCCTTCTTATAGGAGGGACCTTCTTCTGATGTCCCTCTGAGATGACCAGTTGATTGAAAAGTTTGCCTTTGTGTTATCAATCAAACTGGCCTCTGACATTCTGAATAAAAAGAGCTCACCCCACAATAAAGGAGAACCCACTGACCACTTTCGAAAGGAGCCTGCGTCTCTTCTGTTCCTGTCCGTTATGACATGGCATTGGTACTCTGGTTTAGACTGTTTTAGATGGGTGAAAACACACAACCATACTGCTGACATTTAAAACTTTTGAACATATAAACTTTAAAGGCCTATTGATATATGCCCGGTCACAATCCTGCTTAGAAAAGTTGTTGGTAATTTTTAAGAGGTACCTTCTACACTGCGTCTTCTCGAGCTTATGTTTCATGCCAGTTAGGAGCTGCAGTTACTTTGTTAAGCAGTGATAATGCATAGCTAGTTCATCATCTCAGCATCTATCTGTTCACTGAAACAACAAACAAAAAAAAAAAAAAGTGAAATTCGGGGATAACTGCTTAATTAAATAAAGATCCCTTGTCTGGGCTGCATCCAGCATGCCAAATCCAGCTGTCCTAAGTAATTTCTGAACAGTGAGATTGAGAAAAAAGTTTGAAGGTAGAGGAGGAAGAAGGCTCTTCCAGACAGACAGACAGGCTCTTCCCTCCCATGTACTGTATGACTGCCTGCATTCCTGTCTTGGGCCATCACAAACAGGTTTTAAATTGCATAACAACAAATTAGTGACTGTGGTAGTAAAACTGGATAGACGACTTTGGGAGACAAATTAATTTCATTAGGTATAGGATGTGGTGTGAAGATTGTGCCAGCTGTGGTACCAGTTGACAGTTTAACTCCCACCATGAGTCTGACAAGCTCATTCTTATCAAGCATCAGAAGAAATTCCACGGAGGTTAACCCAAATTACTCTTTCTTGCATAATCTCAGGCACTGGATATACCTAAATGTCACATATGTGTTTAATTTAGAAATGAGAAATAGACATTGTATTATTCCTCACTGTGAGTAATGAGAAATGGGCCTGATCAAAGGCTACCACCACTGAAAATAAATAGAAATTGGGAAAAAACCCCTTCCTTTTTCTTGCAACTCATTTTCTTTTAAAAAAAAAAACTTTATTGGTATCCAAGCACATTTCTTTTGTCTTACAGTCTGCAAAGAAATAATTGGATTTCATTTTCCAAAACTTGATATTTCAAGCAAATTTGATTTTTAACCAAAATACTTGGCTTAAGAACCACTGTTTTTTTGATAAAAAATGTAATGTTCTTCAACTGTAGCTGTCTTCCTTTTAACTGTACAACCAACGTGCCATCAATGGCAATAAAAATAAAAATATATATATAAAGTAGAAATTGAAATTTATTGTATTTAATTTTGATTCAAGATCTATTCCTTTTTCCTACTTTTTTCATCTTCAAGAAACAATTTCAAAATTACAGGTTAATCTCTGGCTCTAGTTTGACAAAGCACTTCATGTTTAAAATTAAGGGCAGGAGTAGTTTATTATGGTTTTGTTTGAAGAATATGAATAAACATAGACTTCAGTCTTGTGTAGGAGATGACATATCCTGGAAAACTACTATTTCTCAACCCACAATATTGCCTAGTTCTGTGAACTTCTCTACTCCAGTGAACCAGGAGATTATATGAGGCAGAGTGATGACAGAAATGCTTGTTGAAGCTTGATGCTGTCAGTGTGCCTGTACCACAACTGTGGTAGATCTATTTGCTCTCCAGGTCAAACCTTGAATTATATATATGTGGAGACAGATTTATTCCAGATTTATTCATTCTTTGAAAAAAAATATGTAGCAAGCCGAAGAATTCAGTGAGTGATTAGAAAAAGTAGGACATCTTATGCATTTGTTATTTAAAAGTGTAAAGCATAGGCTGAAACAGTGACAGTAGAAGTTAGGCAAACAGCAAAGAAAAAGGTAAAAATACTCACAAACAAAATGAAAATAAAATGATTGGTGTATATGTTTCTTTGTGAATTTCAAAATGATGTTGCAGATATGAATCTTCTACAATTTTTGCAGATTATTAAAAAGCACACTAATTACTCTCTACCAGTCATATATAACTTATTTTTACCATTTCACAAGACACCAGATTGTGATCTCCACTATTTGAGTGACCTGGAGATAGACACATTTGGGAGGTACAGATGAAGGAAAAGGTTTCCCTAGCAACAGGAACTTTGTGTGAAAACTATTCAAATATTGTTATCCTCTTTCATGTTTGTGCCTTGCTCAGGGGTTTTGTTAGTGCAATTAATCCTTTCAAGCACTATTCTCCAAACATTTGCAATGCCAATATGCAAAGTATCCCCTTGCCCTGAAAAAGTCAAATGCTCCTTAGAAGTCCTTCTAATTAAGTTGAGTAATTCACACAAATAATAAGCATTGTAACATTTCAACATCTTTCCCAGAGACACTATTCTGTGAATTATTTAAGATCTAGGTTATAGAAATAGTCTTATTCACAAAGCTCATCCCAGTGTTCAATTTAATTTCTTTAAAATTGCTAGTTATGACAGATTTAATGGATGTCTCAGGACTAAAAGTTTTCTTTTCCCTCACACACAGACCCATAATATATGAGTGTAAGCCAACAGTTTACTAGAGTAGTGAACAGTCAGTTATACAATGAATCTCCATTAGCTGACTTGAAAAGATTGCAATGTTTTCTCATTGACTCAGTCTTCATAAAATCCCAAGGAATAACTCATCTAGGGAGATGGCTTTACTACAATTCTCTTGATGGCTGCAGTCCACATGTTCTTGCTACCATTATGATACATATTTACACATAATTATGGCCTTAATGTTTTTCCAGAACAAAAACATAATAAATCACCCTTATTACTTTAATCTTATTTTACTATGACTTGCATTAGTACTGAGTCAAAAGGAAAACCCAATCAACTTGACACCAATGTTTCTTGTTGTTACCTATGTATTTTTCCTCCATATTTCATTTGATAATTTTCATGCATGTCAAACTCTTGGACAAAAAAATGATCTTTTGTCTTGAAGTCTTGAGATTTATAAGACCTCTATCTCTGGGAGTTATGGAATTGGATACAGTATTTAGTGAGGTAGTCTGTGAGAATAAGTACATCTAAAATAGAATAGAATTCCTGATTTTGGTTGACCTACACTCAGAACACCCTTTACACAGAGATATTCACCTCCAGCCTGTGGAGGACCCCACACTGGAGCAGGGGGTTGCCCAGAGAAGGCTATGGACACATGGAAAACCCATGCTGGAGTGGGCTCCTAATAGGATCTGTGGATCTCTGGAGAGAGGAGCCCACACAAGAGTGGATTTGCTGGCAGGACTTGTGACCCCACAGGGGACTCAAACTGGAGCAATCTATTCCTGAAGGACTGGACCCCACAGAAGGGATGCACAGTAGAGCAGTTTGTGAAGGACTGCAGCCTGTGGAAAGAACTCACACTGGAGAAGTCTATGAAGGACTGTCTCCTGTGGGAAGGACCCCACACTGGAGGAGGAGAAGAATGTGAGGAGTCCTCATCCAGAGGAAGAAACAGCTGTAGAGATGTGATGAAGTGACCACAGCCCTCATTCACCAATCCCCCTTGCTTCTCTGAGGAGAAGGAGGGAGAGAATTCAGTGATGGAGTTGTGAAGGAAGGGATGGGTAGGGGGAAGATGTTTTTAATGTATGGTTTTATTTCTCACTACTCTACTCTGATTTGATTAGTAATGGTTAAGATAAATGATCTCTCCCTGTCCTTATCTTGACCTGTGAGTTTTTCATTATAGTCTCTCCCCCTGTCCAGTTGAGGAGGGGAGTGACACAATGCCTTTAATGGGCACCCATCATCCAGACAGGGCCAAACTAGCACACTTAAGAAACCCCCTTCTGGCTGATCATCAAAAATAAATAGAACACCAGTCTGAACGATTTTAACCACCAAACTGTCTTACCATTGCTATCTTAGTTTGGTAATAAAGGCACTGTCATGGTTTGACCCTGGACAAATGCCAGGCATCCACAAAAGCCACTCACTCCCTGCTACAGCTGGGCAGAGGAGAGAAAAATTAAGGAAGGGTGCATGAGCTGAGATAAAGGACAGGAGAAAACACTCCAAGGCCAAAAGATGCTCAACTGGAACATACAATGTGAATTTATTACTAACAAGATCAGAGCAGCAGACAGAGAAGTAAAATAAGCCCTTAAAACCAGCTTTTTTCGCCCAACCCCTCCTCCTTCCTGCCAACAGTGCAGGGAGACAGGGTGTGGGGGTTTTGGTCAGTAACTCACTAGACATTTTCTTCTGCTGCTCAGGGAGAGGAGTCCTTCCCCTGTGACATTGTGGGGTCCCTCCCACGGGGGACAGTTCTCTGTGAACCCCTCTGACATGGGTCTGCTCTCATGAGTAGCAGTCCACCTACAACTGCTGAAATGTGAGTCCCACAGGCACATAGCCCTCCCAAAATTGCTGCAGTGTGGCTCACTTTTTCCACAGCGTGCAGTCCTCCAAGGACAGGCTGCTCCAGCCTGGGAGCAGGGGCCCTATCTCTCCACCAGGTCTTCCACTGGATCACAGTCTCCTCCAGGCATCCATCTGCTCCAGCATGGGCACCTCCCCAACAGGCTGCAGATGGATGGCCACGGGCTGCAGGTGGATCTCTGCATCCCCCGTGGACCCCCATGGGCTGCTTCACCATGATCTCACCAAGGCTTGCAAGAGGAATCTCAGCTCCAGTACCTGGAGCACCTCCTCCCCCTCCTTCTCCACTGACTTTGGTGTCTCCCTTGTTGTTTTTCTTACATGTTCTCACTTCTACTCTGCCTAGAAAATTACAACTGTGCCTTCATCTTTGTTTTGATTTGTTCTTACACATGCTGTAATAGAGGCACTACCAACCATCTCTAGTTGGCCCATCTTTGGCCAGCAGCATGTCCACCTTCAGAGCCATCAGGAATTGGCTCTGGCAGACATGGTGGAAGCTTCTAGAACCTTCTCACAGAAGGCACCTCTGTGGCTGCCCTGCTACTGAAAACCAGGCCACACAAAACCAGCAGTCATGCTTGGTACAGGTTTTGGTTTCATTTGTCATGACTGAATTCTAGAATATCCTTGCTAATCCTTTATGGAGTAAGACTCCTGCAAGAGCTAGAATCACTGGATGTATGAATGAATATGAGATGTTCAAGAAGACTCAACACAGTCTCACAAAACTTCCAATATTGTCCCTAATCATGTTGAGAAGGGAAACTTGTTTGATATTCTGTAGCATAAAGTACAAACAAAGGACAAGATCACGGCTGCTATGAGAAGAAGAAGAAGGGAAGAGCAGGGAGGTGGATTGCTTTGTCAGTGCCTCTCCTGATTAAGCATCCTGCATGCACATAGCCAGTAAGCTGTGGCAGGCCCCCACACCTTCAGTGGTAAAAGGAGTAATAGCATTCACATTTTGCTTCTGCCACTCAGCAATCATATACACTATAGTACATAGTACTATAAGCTTACATGATAAGCAGGTGAACATTTTTAATTTTTAATGTGTATGTTTCTGATCAAACCCTCCCAAACACAGAAGTGGATGTTACTGTTCCACTGAACCAGCACAAACACAGATACGGTAAGTCTATTTGGCTTTGCTCTATACAATGCCAATGTAGTTCTCAGCAGCAGTGAGAAATATATGTTCAAAAAATATTAGAAAATG
Organism: Cettia cetti; assembly: GCA_013401135.1. Taxonomy (NCBI): domain Eukaryota; kingdom Metazoa; phylum Chordata; class Aves; order Passeriformes; family Sylviidae; genus Cettia; species Cettia cetti. The sequence goes on from VZUI01002099.1 coordinate 29,470, forward strand.
AGAAAATTAAAAAGTTTTATTGTAAGACTGTTAATCTACATCTTGAATGTTTTCCACAGATGGCCTCCTCAGTGTCTGAAAGTGTAATGTAGAACTTAAAACTGGAGGAAGTATGAGCATAAGGATGGTTCTGCTCCAGTGCAAAGAGCTAAATAAGTAAATCTGGAAAAGAGATGAAGAATATAACAGAGCAATATGAATGTCATCTGTGCATAGGTCTTGAGGATTCAGAATTTCTTGCAGTGAGAGATTAGGGGCTATATAAAAAGGTCAGATCAAAACAAAGAAAATAATATTCTTCTTCTGAAAGATGGAATTTTTTGCCAAAGGGCACAGAGGAAATACGAAGCTGCATGTCCAGAGAAAGAAACACAACACTAAATATATAGAAATCTTGCACTAGATCAGCAAGTCACTGAGCTGAAAATAGGACATTAATCTGAATTATGTTTGCAGTTTACACTTGCCTAAGTACTGTCTGACAGCTACTGCTGGAAAGAGGACATGAGAGACACACAAAGCCTTTCTTCTTATTTATCTGCAGAGACTATTAAAAACTTTTATATTGAATACTTATGCTAAGTACTGATAAAATCCTGAATATCATATACTTATTTCCTTACATTAATCACTCATTTATTATTCATGTCCTCTTTCAGAAATTTTTACGTAGTCTCCAGTCACTCTTATCTAAATCCTTAATATTTATTCAGGAATCATACTCTTTAATTGAAGTTGAGCTTGAAGATCTCTTGCTTTTTGTTTTCCTCAGGACATTTTCCAATCTAATGTTTCTATGGGATTTTTCTAAGTGCTATCAAAGACCAGTGAAGAGTTAAAAGAAAAATAAGCAAAAAATCGAAATCTGATTATTTAATTTCCCTCTGCTCTGGAGAGGGACTCCTGCTTAAATATTCTTTTCTTTCATTTGTCTCAATTTCCTTTTTAAGCCGTTCTGATATCACCAATAATTTTACGACTCTTGAATTCTTCTAGAAAACATAATTTTTATGCATTCACTTTCCCTAATAAGCAATGAAATTCAGCTCAGATAATATCAAGCCATTACTCAAATTTCGATCCCTCAAAGACCACTGTTCTAATTGACTACTTTCTTTGTGAAAAGTTCACTGCTTCATCTTTTGTCAAAGCTGTTTTCTCTCCTGATTTCATACTATAGTATTACAGTACCTTACTAGATCTTATGGTGTTGTGTTGACTTCAGATTTGAGTTGCAAATCAAAAAATGCTATATATCAACTTTACCTACCATTGTAAGAACATTGTCACTTACCATATTATTATTGGAAAAACACAGTAAGGAAACTTGCAGTGACTGTTTAGATAGTTATAATAATGTTATTTTTAATTTAAATCTTAGAGAAGATTTAAATTAGCAATTTTAATTTCTCCCATCTGTGCTGTGGCTTTATCTGTGTGTATGAAGAATCTTTTCATTTTTATCTTAATTTCTTTTTTTTCTTTTTCTAGTTTTCTTTTTTTCCTCTTTTTTTTTTTTTTTTTTTTTTTTTTCTTAATTAGAGTTCAGTGGAAAGGCCCCAAAACCTCTGCTACGAAGGTTTCTCTCTCCTGGGAAACATTCTGAAGGCAGGCAGGCAGGCAGGCCTTGCACCTGTAACTGAAGCATTTTGTAATTGCCTTATAAAATTAAAATGTAGCCCATGTAACTTAATTTCATTGACTAGAGGTATTAAATGTTACCAAATATTTTTAAAGGCAGACCTTGGAAATCAGTAACATCTGTTGTTAGATAACTGTAAGCCTGTATATAACATAACTTAAATTGAATAAGCTTATTATCAATTAATCAAGTGGAAACTTCTATCACCACCAGAACCATCATTAAGAAATAATCTCCTGTTTGTCAGGTGATTATTTGATAAGGTGTTTGATACACATGAAAACTGATATATCTATCACTGTTCAAAAAATATATACTATGTTGTTAGTCCAAAAATACTGTTTATTATATTTTGGCACAAGGAAACATTTTCATTAAGGTACTGTAGAGGTATGTGACGATTTAAATCCAATCCTGTTTCTTAAGCATAATCTTACCGCTAAACCTAACATTAATTGTTACTGTGTTTGTCTGAGACTAGAAAGATTGATCTCTCAAGACATTTTGGGATGTCTGGTGGGGGAAATTGGGCAGGTCAGACCTTGCCCTGGTGAGGTGGTGTCTTGCCCCACGCGCCTCTAGAGCCTGTATCCCATGCTGGCACTCGGTAGCAGAGCTCCTCTCTTGCCTAACCCAGCATCTATCTGAGTGACCAAGTGAACAGATGTCCCACCTGCAGGGAGGGCCCATGAGGGCATAAGGTTTTTTTAAGGCTGAGCATGAGGCAAGCAGCTGTCTTTATCCTACCCTGCCCTTGAAGTTTGTCTGAACATGCTTGGAACCCAGGCATTGGTTGGTAGCTAACAACTGCACACAACATGTGAGTCTTTTTCTGTATAGATTCTTTTTGTCTTTCTCTCTTTCTTCTTAATCTAATTCCTTCTTCTGGGAACATTTCAAGTAACTTAACGTCAAATAGATTTAAATTTTGCTAAGTTGAATGAGCTAAATTAATGCTGTGAGAATTTTTCTGTTTTGGTTGGATGTTGTATGAAACTTTTTGCCAAAATTCCTTGATTTTCAATACTTTGCCTATAAAGTTTTGTCTTGTTTTGACCTCTGGTTGATATTTTTCCTGTGTCTGACCCAGAGTACAGGAATCTCTGTAAAGCCCTTTCAGCAAGTTGTTTGGGGCCTTATGATGGTCCACAAAAATATTTAGTGCAAATATTTTATGGTTTCTTATTCTTTCATTACAGTTTTTTGTGTTATTGAACATGTTACCAAGCTTATTTTTTTTCTGTGTGAATATTTTTTAGAATCTTTGACCATGCTGACTACATTCATATAACTACATTCATATATTGACCATATAAGTGTAAAAATTTTAAGTTATGTTCTTGCCAGTTGAAAGAGATATGACCCATGCCTGTGAACTTTAAATACTGTTTAACTCTTTCAGTTTTTATCATGGGTAGTAGACAGAATGGCTTTATTTTAGCACAGGAGTTCTTCACTGTCAATAAGTCCAGAAGTAGCATAAATGCTTGATTAAAAAAAAAAAAAAAATCTATAGGACTAAATTAGTTTGTGCCTAAAAGAGTTTCTTACATGGCTTGCACTGCCAAGGGCTTATGCTATCACACCTAGTGTTTGCTCTTCTGGTCTGTACTTTCAACAGAATTCATATTTCTTCAGGAATTACAACCCTTTGTAGCACGGGGGTGCTCTGGCAGTGAAGCATTTACCTCTTGAGCAAGGGATTGTTTATTTCCATTCACATAAAGGGCCTCGATGCAGAAAGCTTAGACTTCCTTTCTCAAAAGTGAAATTTATCTACTTGAGTTCTCAATAGTTTATTAAGATAACTGCATTTCAAAATGCCTAAACTGAAGATTATTTGATTCATTTCAGAGGAGAAATGGAATTAGAGAGAATGTATGTTTAATGCATAGATTTGCATTGAAATAATGACTGGGTATTCCTGCTATCACTTCCTGAGACTCCATGTATGGTTTTCAATTTACAGATTTACAAGAAGAGAGTTTTCTTCCTTGATAAATATAGCGGGTTGACCATGGCTGGATTCCAGGCACGTACAAAATCCTCTCTGTCACTCAACTCCAGAGCTGGACAGGGAAGTGAAAATTTAAGGAGGGGTTCATGAGTTGAGATAAGGACTGGAAGAGATCACTCATCAAATACCATCACGGGCAAAACAGAATCAAATTAGAGATATTAAATGAATGTATTACTAACAAAATAAGAGCGGGATAATAAGAAGTAAAATAAGATCTTAATAACTATATCTGCCCACCGCTCCCACTTTCCCAGCTCTACCTCCTCCCACAGCAGTGCAAGGAGACAGGAATGAGGGTTATGGTCAGTCCATCACCCATGGCTTCTGCCACGGGCCAGGGAGAGGAGTCCTTCCCTGCTCCAGCATGGGGTCCCTCCAGGAGATAATTCTCCGGGAAATTCTCCAGTATGAGTCCATCCCACAGGTAACAGTCCTCCGAGGACCACTGTTAACACAGGGTGCAGTCCTTCAAGGACAGGCTGCTCCAGTGTGGGCTCCTCTTTCCACAGGCCTCACACAGCATCACAGACTCCTCCCAGGCATCCTCCTGCTCTGACATGAGTCTCCTCCACAGGCTGCAGGTGGATCTCTGCATCCCCACGGACTTTGTGGGTTGCAGGGGCTCAGCTGCCTCAATGATAAGGACAGTAGAACAGAACAGCATAAAGATAGTAGAAGAGAACAACATTTCATTCTTATCAGGGTCAGTAGAACAGAACAGCACAGTCACGTAGAAATAGATAAAGGATGTAACTTAGGCAAACAAAAGTCATCCAAAATGCAAGCAGGACGCCAGCTCAGCTCTAAAAGACCGACAAAGCAGAAATTATGCAAAACAAAGATATTGGCCTTACTCAAAAGCCAGAGTTAAAGAACAGCTACCTAGAAAGGATGCCAGACATGGAGACAGACCCCAAAGAACTAAATAAGGACTTCTGATAAGGGGTGCGACTGTAGCAAATAAAGTCAAAAGAAGTGGAGATAGGTAATGAATATGAAACCAGTGTGTATGAAACCAGCATGATAAAAAACTGTTTACTAGCTGCTCAGGGCACTTGAATGAGGGAAGGATCCCCCGAGTGACCAGCACACTGCAATAAAGAACGCCTGCTGATACTCAAAGCTCTGTTAAAATTTTCTAGCCATCTGGTTTCAGTATCATCACCACAGGCTGAAGGGGAGCCTCGGCTCTGGTGCTTGGAGCACCTCCTTCCCCCTCCTTCTGCTGACCTTGGTTTCTGCAGGGCTGTTCCTCTCACATGTTGTCACCCCACTTTTCTCTGGCCAAAATTACAACAGTGCAGTAAGTTTTTTTCTTTGTCTTAGCCATGTTATCATGGAGGCATTGCCATGATTTCTAATTGGCCCAGCCCTGGCCAGCAGCATGTCCAGCTCTGGAGCTGTCTGGCTTTGGCTCTGCCAGACATGGAGGAAGCTTCTGGCAGCTGCTCACAGAAGTCACCCCCATAGCCCTCTGCTACCAAAACTTGGCCATGCAAACCTACAATGGTAACATTAAATTTTTTCCAGTGAACAGTTTGGTCCAGTCATTTCCTTCAGCTTTAATCATTAATTTCAAAGTAATCAGGCTTACATATTTATTACCATCAGTCTTCTCTCAAGGGATTTCCTGAAGGGCAGAATGTCTTGCTTTAACCCATTACCATTTAATAACTGCAATTGTCAAATTTCAGCAATTTCATCTTTCAGTGCCTTTCTTAAAAATTCCTTTGTGGAGACACTTTTAGAAAGTTTCTTAATTAGATTAGCACTTTAAAAGTAAAGAGAGTTCAGCGCATGTGTCAGAAAATAAATCTATTATATAATTTCCCCCCAAAATTTTAAAAAAATTATTTGACAGAACTTTCAGAGAAGAAAATGTGATGTTATCTCAGTGGAACAAGTGAAAATAAATTGTGACAACAGTTTATGGCACAAGAAAAATCATACTAAAATAACTGTGTTTTCTTGTACTCACTATAAATATAGTGTTCAAGCAAATACAATACCAAAATTTCAAGGTTCTGATGTTTTCCTTAAAATAAATTTCTTGCTCTTCTTTAATGTTAAAGTAATTTCTTATTTTGAAATTCTATGCTGGGTCAAAAAGCTAAAATGAACATTTTGAAAAGAGTTATTTAATCTCATCAAGGTGAAACAATTTTAAACATATAATTTATATAATGGCTGTGCTTCTGTAAAAGCTATTGAGCTCAAAAATCAAAGGGCAACTGAGTGAATCCTTATCTCCCCAGTGAGGTAATAAATGCACTTTAACACTGACATTTCTTTGGGCAGTACCCACAAAAGCTATTCAGTGTGCTTAAAATGCTGACATCAGTTAATCCATTAGTTACATCACAAATTTGGGCATCTGTTACATTTTTTGCTTAATCGCTTTGTTAAAGGCTCATAGATCTATGTACAATGTCAGCTTTCCTGTGTATGTTGTTACTTTATCTACATGGTATTTTCACACTTCATTGGTTAATCCATTTGGTTATTATCTGGAAGTACTATTAACAACATGATTTCCAAAATTCTTATTAATTCATTTTCACATAAAAATTGAGATTTTTTCCGGACCATAAACATAATAACTCAATTTAAGAAGAAAAATTAAATTAGGGCTGGCTATCTTGCTTAGTGATAGATGTAGCAATTTGGTCATGAGGCAATAGCTGCTGATCATTTTTTTGAGAAGATGTCTCAGATGTGACATGAGATATTTCAAAATATGGCAATAAAAAGTCATCTCCAGCAAACAGCATTGTCACCTCATGGAACAGAGCTCTGCTGGAGTTATTATTGAGGAAAAAGACAGAAAAACAAAATGTCTTTCATTGTCCTATCTTTCTGAAGTAAATTCTTGAGGCTAAGGACAAAAATTTTTTGATCCTGTTTTTTCAATTAACATTAGAATTCTTTATACAATTGGGAAAGATATCAACAGAAGATAGTGAAATATATGTTTTCCTCCCAAACTGACAGCAGTACAGTCATTCATACTGTCGTACATTCATACAGTTATTCAGTCAGTCAGACATACATACACAAACACATGATTCAGGGTAATGGGAAAATGAATATCAAATTCTTTAGAGTATAGTTTATAAAATGACATCTGATGGAAAGCAAATGCTTAAGCTCAATACAACCATTCAGCCTGTGTTACCCAGAGGTGCCAAGCCTTGAGACGCTTGGCTTCACTCTGGATAACCAAGTTAACCCTTCTACCTATGGACGCCTACAGAAACTGTTACTTAAATTAGAAGTTTGCACTTCTAATCTCAAGAATTTGCCTTACTGTTTGAGATGGAGCTTACAATTTTGAGCAGTTCAGAAGCAGCCAAGAAGACATTTAAATTCCATTAAAATCCAGAAGGAATTCCTGTGCATTGCAATGTTAATGATTTTCTATTTCCAGTTTCAGTATTTGCCAAGGTGTTAGAAAAATGTTCTAAATTCTGCTAAACTTTAGGGAATATAATTTTGTCATAGCTAGTTCATGTCAGGCAAAGATCTTAAATATTAAGCTAGACATTAGAAAAGAACAGTGAATAATATAGTCACAAAGCTAGATAAAATTCAATATCAGGGTGCCTAATTTTGTAGATCAATAGAATGAACAGACGACTAGAAAACCAGCAGACTAGATTTTTGGGACTGCTTTTGCAGTTGCTGTGGCTTAACCCCAGCCAGCAACCAAGCCCCACACAGCTGCTCACCCACTCACACCAGAATCAGGGAGAGAATTGGAACGGTAAAAGTTGTAGAACTTGTGGATTGAGATAAAGACAGTTTAATAGGGAAAGCACACAAACAAAACAAGAAGGAACTAATTCACTGCTTCCCAAGGACAGGCAGTTTTTCAGCACTCTCCAGGAGATAAGGTCCCCAACATATGCATTGGTTATTTGGGAAGAGAAGCATCATCACTCCAAATGTCTTCCCTTCTTCCCTCCACTTTATATACTAAGCCTGATGCTCTGAAAAGAGCATTGTGAAAAGGCAGAAAAGGTTTTGGGTCTGTGTAACCCCTGCTCAGCAATAGCAAAAACATCTCTGTATTATCAACCCTGTGTTCAGCACAAATCCAGAACACAACCCCATACTTCACACTGTGAAGAAAGTAATCTCAGACAAATCCAGCACAAATTTTAATCAAATTTATTTGTTAAGTGAATAAAATCTGGTAACTCAGTGAGGCTTTTTAGATACACAAGTATATTTAAATGTTAATGGTGCTTCTAAAGGTTCTAATACTATTAATTATCTGCTCTTTCATGATGCATTTTAGTTTCATCATATGAGTCTACTTTTGATCCACTGATAGATAGCATCTACCACATAAGAGTAATTTCAAGCATAGTAAAAATGTGCTGAATTTGTAAACATGAAGTAAATGCCTTTTATTTTTTTTAATGAATCTTTGAGTTTAGAAACAACAGAAGAATTCTAATATTTATCAATGTTTGAGAATTTAGCATAATTTTGCTTTGATAGTGAAAATTTTTGAGGAAGATAAACTTGGTACGTAAGTTACAACTATCCAGATAATAATTAATTTTATTTTACAAGAAATTATTTTGAAACTGAATTGACATTAAATAACAAGTGTTTAAATATTTTTGATATTTTTAAATGTTACTTAGATATTATTTCCAGATAAGAAGTAAGCAGAAATTAAGTCAAATGTTAACGCCATTTTGGACAATTTGATAGAAATAACTTTATCAGTCATTTATCCTTCTAGTATTTCATATTAGACTATACAGCAGAAGTAATGAGGTGAGCTCAGGGGTCTGCACTAAAATCTAGAAGTCAAAATAGAAGGATTTATTTTTCTTACGTTACCACATAAAACCTTTGTGGAAAAAATAAAATACGTTTATAAGTTCAAAGATTTCTAAATAAATATTGATGAAAAGATGCATATCTAATCAACAAAATACATGTACCACAATTATAAGCCTGAATTTGACTGAAGAATGAATAATTTTCCTGAAGTCAAGTGTCCGAAGGCTTTAAGTATGAAAATGGAGGATCTTCTTATTCCATGTGTAAGGTAGATAGTTTCTATTCCCTTTTGTGAATGTTATCAGTAACAAAACTACAGAACAATCAGAGCTGAACTAGTGGCTGTGCTATGTAGAAGGAAGAGTGTGAAGATGAATGAAAAGCCTTTGTCAGAGGAGTACATTTTCAATGACTAGTGTTGACTACATTACATGGAAACAGGCAAATGTGTTAAGCAAGCCCTTCCATGACAAAACAAAATGAGGACAGAATAACTATTTTGCAATTTCACAGTTTAGCTTCAAGGAAAATGACTTTTTTTCTATCTTCAAAGCTTCTAAGCACCTTAGCCCTCAAGCACCACGCAGTTATCACACTTACACAAGGATTTGGTCTCTGACACATATCAAGTGATTGTCAAAAGGACCCCAAGCAATCATTAGGTGTTAGTTTGTTATTTTCTGCATAGACTATTATGGCCTTTTCACGGATCCATTGTCTGACCTTGATTAAAATTCAGGAAATGTTAGTCCATTGTCTGTGTTCAGACCACAGAACAATACCTCTCTTTTGACATACCTTTAATAAACCAGACATTTCATTTATCTTTGCAAAATGGAGTGAGATTGCTGGTTTATTTATCCTTCATGCACATCTGAGATGTAATTGGAAGACTTGTTATAGACATATTATTAAGCTATTTCAACTCCTCATGTCATTCCGCAATAATTCAAACAATAGCAATTTTGGGCTCTCTGCTGGCTACAAAATAATGGGAGAGCCTTAGAGTCTACAAAATATATTGATAATATTACTCATTTTACATTTTAATTGAAACCATTATCAAATAGTGATTCCAGGCCAGAAATAATAGTTAATAAAGTTCTGGAGATCATATCTGCTCCTGTTGCTCTAAGTCCTGACTATTCCAGTTGAGGGATAAGAGCCCTCTTCTGCAGTTTATCTACCAGAAGATAGAGTGCTTATTAGAAGATTCAATAGACACATGTAGTGGATATACAGTGCTCTTGAAAAAATGCTGGTTGGATTACCTGAAAATGAAATTTTCTACTGCATGATATGGATATTATTTAACAGTGGTATTATCATCTGAGGTTTTCCAGGTGTGTGTCAGCTCCTTGCCAGAACGTTTCCCATGAGATTATGAATTATAAATCCAATAAACAGGATGAGGGGATGAACACTCATTTTGCCCTGCACTGAGCAGTGCAGTGAGTGAGGTAACCTCAGGGGTCCTCTCCAACGAAAGGTGATTCTCCAATTTAATGAATCTGTGCTTTTCCCAGGCAGTGCCTGGGTGTGACTCAAACACCACTCAGCACCTTGCAATGGAGCATTCTTTTCTTATGTAGAGGAAAATTAAGGTAGAGAGCTTATTTATATGATATATCATCAACCATCAGATGTATCTTTTGTGCATAATCCCTGAGAAAAACATAAGCTGTAAGAAAAAAATCCTCTATATGATGGGTTTTTTTTAAACATTACCATATAAACAATATTATTTCTAAGTGTAAAACACTTAAAGATCACAATTGCCTTAAACATTGTTAAGGCCACTGAAGGAACTTGAAGGATAAGCCACCACTGCAGGAACTTGTGATAAGTACAGAAGAGAGTAAGTTGCAGCAAGTATGCACTAATTCCAGAATGCACTAGCAGAGCTGAGGTCTGGTTAGCACCCTATACTTAGTACACTCAGGCAAAAATTCCCTCTGTGGCAGACTGTGAAAAAGGAAGCAATTGCTTATACACATGCCATCCCAATTTATGGGAACGGCCTATATGTCCTGTGGATACCCAGAACTTAGACTATATAAAGGTGTTGCCTGAGAAGAACCACTCTGGGACCTCTACCACTGAGAGGACATGGGTAAAGAAGGACCAGGGAGATGTCATGGGACCCACAGTGCATCAGATTATCTTCTGCTTGATCTCTCTCTGTGTCCTCCTCTTCACCCCTGCTCCCCTTTCCCATTTCTTCTTCACATTTACAGTTAAATAAACTCTGTACTATTGATTTTGGCAATTGCACCTTAATTCAGGCAGTGGCATTTCTCAAAAATAGGATCACAACACTATGTTATTAACAATATCACAGAATTGTAGAATGGCCTGGGCCTTAAAGATTATCTAGCTCCAATCATCACACCATAGGCAGAGACATCTTTCCCTAGACTGAATTGCTCAGAGGTCCACCCAGCCTGGCCCTAAATGCTTCCAGGCATGGGGCAACCACAGTTTCTCTGGGAAACCGGTTCCAGTGCCTCACCACCCTCATAGTAAAGAATTTCTTCCTAATATCTAAACCTACTCTCCTTCTCTTTGAAACCATTCCCCCTTTCCTTACACTAGGTGATCTGGTAAAAATTACCTCTCTATCTTTCTCGTAATCTTCTTTCAGATACTGGAAAGCCACACCCAAATTACCTTATCTTAAACTGTTAAGGAAAGTGACACTTTGATCATATGTATTTTTCTGCATGAAGATGAATGAGTGGTTATCAGCCAGAATTCCCAGTAATGAAATGTCTTGTTAGTTCACTTTTTAAGAACATAAATAAATGTATAGGTAACCTTCAGGCCCAGCAAACAGAAAGTTATGCATATCACTGTCCACCCACTGAGTCCCCAACACTCCAGTGTTGGCTTTTTTTGTGTACCTGTCCTTGTATTAATTTAGGCTCAGCCTAGGTGTTGGGGGGCGTATCTTTCTTTGGTCAGCCTGGTGTTTTGGCTAGACCACCCGGTCAGCTCTGATACGCCTCAACAAAATCTGTTTGTGAATTCTTGGCTCCGCAGCGCCTCGACTTACACTGTCATGGCCGTGGTTTGAAGAAGGGGACTCTCGGAGACATCCGGGGAACAGAGGTTTATTGGGGGGTCACAGGGGAACCCCTTTGCCTCCAGTCCGGTGCCTCAGGAGAGACCCCGAACCTGGGCTGCAGGGGGGTTTGGTCCAGAAGGGGTACAGGGGGTGGATACAAGTTTACAACCAATAGTAAATTTTACAGAAACAAATGTCAACAAAATTACCTAAACACTAGCAAATCAAAGGTAACTTGGGAGTGGTCTTAACAGACACTGTGGCAGCGGCTGGCTGAATCTTCTCCGAGGGCAACTTGACCTTGGAGGTAAATTCCATGATGGACAAAGGGAAAAAGAATACA
>VZUI01002102.1:0-14556 GCA_013401135.1 Cettia cetti
GCGCTCACCTGGGCAACCGGCCCGCCCCCCGCCGCACGCACCACCGCGCCGCGCCGGAGAGGGGGTGTGCGGCGGCCACACTGCGCACGGCGCGGCGGGGCCGGGGCCGGCCCTTCGCTCCGCGCACAGCCTGAGGTCGCTCCCCCCCACGCCGGCTGGTGGAACAGTCCCGGAGAGAGCCCGGTTCAGTGACAGCCACTGGCGCATGCGCAGGGAGCACGGTCCGGGCGGCGCCGGGCGCCCGTTCTGGATCGGAGCTCACAGAGCCCGGGTTCGAGTCCCCGCCGCGACGGGTCGTGGCAGGCCGGACCCCGTCAGATCTCTGCGTGGCTCCAGCCTTCGCGAATCTCTCGGTTGTCACCCCGCTGTCGCCTGCGGGGGCACCAAAGCCTTTCCTCCGTGTACGGGTCCCGCGCCGGAACGCTGCACAACCGAGGCGGACAGCATGCACCTGCCCGTGGGCGTCCGTCCGACAAGCAGCCTCCGGAGACCCAGACCCTGGGCTTTTCCTGAGCTTTATTTCTGTTCTTCCAAGCTGGAGTTACTTTTCGGTACATATCCCTCGTCCTATTACTGCTGGTTTTTCGTGCCATTGCTGTTATTTAATGGCACTGTTAGCAGCTGGCGTTGTTTTGCGCAGGGATGTGTTGGGATGAGGAGCCGGGAAGGGGCAGCAGCACATGGGCCCTGACACAGCGTGTGCGCCAAGCACTGGGCAGCGCGCTCTACACTCTTATTAAAATTTACTTAAATCTACAAGCCACCCATGCCTGTTGTTAGTCGTTCATGGAAGAATTCATGATAGTTTCAAAGGCATTATACCAGGTCACAGAGCGAACTACCACCTCCTGCCTGGAGATGGTTCCCTCAGTCAAGCCTGAGCCCATTGCCAGGAGCAAGGGGAAACTCCCGGCGCTCCCGAATGCGTTCCTTTTCCTTCGTGTCCAAAGGGGCTGTCTTGCAGGACACGAGCCACCCTCGGTGTCACCTCACTACGTGGGCTTCAGATCCCTCAGTGTCACCTCACTACGTGGGCTTCAGATCCGTTTTGTGGCACTGGTTCTGTGTGTACAAAGCTGCGTACACGAATCTCTTCAATAACCTCACATCACTTGTGACTTTCTCTTCAAGTTATCGAGCAGCAGAGGGCAAAGCAGAGGAACCCCACGAGCTGCTACTGCTCAGCAGGCATGCACCGGCCCTGCTCAGACTGCAAAACAAGGGCAAAATTGAGACGAAAAAGCCGTAACCTACTCATGTAAGCACACAACAAGGAGATAATTTTAAAAATAAGGAAACAGTGCCTAGTTTTCATTTGTCACTCAGTGGTTGCTCACTCAATAGAATGAGTGACTCAATTTGTCACTCACTAATGCAGTGACCCATGGTGCTACTTAGACCAAAGCCCAGGCGACACAGTCACCTACAGCTTCGGCGTGAATGCACAGGCACTTGAGAAGCGAGCCCACGAGCTGACGCCCGGCTGCCCTGCCATCACCCGGGGTCATCCATCACCCGCCGGGGCCCGGCGTGGGGAAGGAGCCGGCCGTCCCCGGCAGAGAGAGCGCTCCGGGGCCGTGGGGATGGCGAGGCGGCGGCGGGGCCGGGGCGGCGGCGGGCGGGCCCGTGGGAAGGAGGAGGAGGAGAAGGAGGAGGAAGAAGAGGCGGAAGCCGCGGCGGGCGATGGCCGGGGCGCTGCGGCGCGGGCTGCGGCGCTTCCCCTGGCTCTGCAACGTGCTGCTCTACGGGGGGCTGTTCGCGGCGGGGGACGCGGCGCAGCAGCTGCTGCGGGGACAGCCGCCCGACTGGGCGCAGACGCGCCGCGTGGCCGTGGTGGCCCTGGCCTTCCACGGCAACTTCAGCTACGTGTGGCTGCGGGCGCTGGAGCGGGCGCTGCCCGGCCGCCGCCCGCCCGCCGTGCTGGGCAAGGTGCTCTGCGATCAGCTCCTGGGCGCGCCCGTCGCCGTCCTCGCCTTCTACACGGGTGAGTGCCGGGGGCTCCGCCGCAGAGCCCCGCGCCGGCAGCGGCACCGCACCGCCACCCGCGCCTGGCTCGGCCGGGGACCGGCAGCGGGACCGGCGGCCGCCCCAAGGAGGGCGGGGTGGGCCGGGACCCCCTGCCCGCCCGGAGCGGCTCCCGCACCCCAAAACGCCGCTGCCCGGGCGCTCGGAGCGAGGGCCGCGACCGCGGGGCTCTGCAGACCCCGGCTGCTCCCTCCGAGGATGCTGAACCGCCTGGGGAACTTCAGAGCTTTCCGTGAAGGGTGCCGGACCAAAGGAGGCCTGCCCTGGGCTCGGCTGGGCCCGTAGCTTTTAATTAGCAACAAAGAATGCAAAGCATCTTACGGGGGTTGCAGCATCCGTGTCTGTTTGAATTGCTGTGCTCAGTTCTGAGCATCAGCTGTCTCATTTTCCAAAACACAGCTGTAAATGTCAGGAAATGCCGTAGTTCAGCGAACCAGCTTCTGCTGTGGGAGTCCCTAGAAACAAAGCATGCTACTAATGGCTAATCTCAAAAGCTAACAAGTAACAAAATACTTTAAAGAAGTCTAGTATCCATTTCAGAAATAAACATGAGGGAATAAGAAAATTAATAGGTGAGACTAATGTAATTAAATGCTCTCATTTCCCTTAAACTCGATGTGGTAGAAGAGTAAGACAGTCCTCTCTTTCTGGGATTGGGAGATCTGCATTCTATCACTCCAACAGGGAAATCATTGAATTTGTGATTGAAGGGAAATGAAATAGAAAAAGAAGTCAAACACCAGATACTTCCTCTCAAAATCTTAACTATGTCACAACTTAAGCTGAGAATTGCCCAAGGACCAGAAGGATCTGAAGGACCAGAAAAGGGGTAGTAAAAGTCCCTGAATTGGGTAGCAGTAAAATAATGTATCCATAGAGAGATACTGATAACCCCAAGGCAAGGGAATACCTAGAAAGATCCCAGAGTCAGACTAAGGAGCCTCTGCTTATGTGCAAAATGCCTTATTCTCTCTCTCATGGGTGCAAAAGGTGCTTTCATCCTCTCTGTTCCACCACTACACCGCTGGTGCGTGGTATGGCAGAGAAACAGAGGCAACAACAAATCCCAGCTGATCCTGGGTGTCAGTGCTGGGAGTCAAGTCAATGGATGAGGAGATTTAATGGAACATTATCAGGTGGCCAGGATGGTATTTTTGTAACAATATCAGCTTTTCTTTCAAATATATAATAATATGTTTTGAGAAGGGTCTGGGATGCCACTGGAAATTGTGAACATTTCATTTTTTGCATTCTTTCTGATTGTTTAAATATTTAAACACTAGGTATGAGCATCCTTCAGAAGAAAGAAGACATCTTTTCAGACTGTAAAAAGAAATTTTGGAATACGTATAAGGTGAGGCAAGCAATTTGCTTATCTCACAGCTAAACAACAACAACAAAGAATAAACTATTTGAAATATTTTTCTTTTTCTCTCTCTCTCTCTTTCTTTCTCTCTCTCTCTCTCTCTCCATTATTTGATTATGTGTAGGAAGCTTTAAGTACCAGCAGTCACGTGAAGTAAAGGCAGTTTGGGTTAGGCAGTGCTGCTAGATGGGTGAAATTATACCATTTGAAAAATGAAATGTACAATGTTTATATACATAACACTTGCACCCAGCTCTGTTTGAATGACAGCCCTACAATTCAACATTGATTCAGGGTTTTTTTAATCTTTTGTCTTAAGAACTACCCACGCACCAGTGTTTCATTAGTGATACTATCGACAACACTTACATGCACGTATATTAAAATCATTAATTACAGAGACACCTTCTTTGAGAAGCTTTTTTAGCCTGTACTTTTCAGTGACAATCTTCTCACTTTCAGAAACAAAACCTCTTGGTTTAAGAAGGCTTTGCTATAAACAGCTGGCTTTGATTTACATTTATGCATGCACAAAACAAAATTATCCATGCTACCTCAGAGCTGAGCAAGCTGAAAATGTTAAAGGCTTCATAGATGCAAAAGGAATGATGGATTAGCAGGAAAAAAAGTTATAGGAGAAAATGTCATATTGTAGAACTATATAGGTAGGATGGAAAAGGGTTATTTTTATTCCTAGGGAAGCTGATTCTAAAAGCAGTGCCCACTATAGCCTATCAAAACATAAGGTTTCTATCAGCCTTATGTTCTATGAGTAAATTATCCATTGATTTTTCTAAATATGCCTTACGTGTATGAGTAAGAAGGAGCATTGCAAGTGTGAAATAAATAGTGTTCAGTGGTATTTTTCATTAATGGCTGAAACAAATGTTTGCATGTTTAAACATTTGTTCACCCATCTGGTAAATGCGTTTATTTTGTCTGGTGTCAGCTGTCTGTGAAGACTTAACTGTGCTTAGGCTTTTGTATTTAAAATGAGTTAGAATAATGTGTTTGAAAAACTCAGAGCATAAAGGCTTATGATGATGAGTAGAAGTTTAATATGGCAACCTCTAGGTTAAAGAACTCCTTTTGTAATTGAACAGCTTTTATTAACCTTTTAAAATACATTTCAGTCATCACTGAATGTGGAGAAAATTAATCTTGGTGGTTGAAATCCATAGGAATAACAAATTATTTGTTTTCCTTTCAGACAGGACTGATGTACTGGCCTTTTGTGCAGGTGAGTTCTCAGGGTGACTGTGAGCCTCTCCCTGCTGTAAAACCCACACTGTGTCTGACCCCAGGAGAAGCAGTGGAGTTGCTGGGTGTGTAACAATGCTTGGAGCACTAACTGAGCTCTCTCTCTCCCTCCAACACAGCTGTCAAACTTCATTTTGATCCCAGTTCACCTGCGAACAGCTTACACTGGGCTCTGTGGCTTTGTCTGGGCTTCCTTCATTTGCTTTTCCCAACAGAGTGGAGATGGCACAGCAAAGTCAGCATTTATGTGGCTCCAAGGAGAGAAGGTCAATGCAGACGAAGAATCTTCAGACAAATAAGAACTTTAGTTCTGAACACATTCTAAATTGCTAAACCGGATTTGTGCAAGTCAGTAAATCACACTGCAGCCTCATTGTTGTGTTTAAAATAAGCAGTTATCTCAACATTTGGTGGTTAGTATAAGCAGTGGAACAGTTTGTCTTTGTGCCTATTTATTTTTCATAAAAGAGGCCAGTTGTATATTGACATTTAATTATTTTCATGCTGTCAGCCCATCTCATCTGGGAATAACTGACTTACAGGGCAATGTAAGCATTTGCACATCATGTCAGACTGCCTCACTGGGGAGAAATATTTACTGTAATTTAATTTTCTAGCGACTTGTAATTGGTAGAAAAAGGGGAATGGAACATTAAATCATCAGTTGTCGGACTTGACAATTGTTATCAATGCAAGATTACTTTGCAGAACAGAATTTAATGGATTCCATATCTAAAATCCATATCAAGTGGCATTGAATCTGTTTCATTGAGAAGAAACAAAAGCGCTGTTTTTGTAGAGCCCACTTTTCTATGGGGCCAACTTGTTTTATTCTACATGAAAATTTATATAGGAAATTAATTATATCATAGAATATACAAACCTGAACTACATTTGTACCTGTTTTATCTTAGCTGGAAGAATTAAGATTACCTTGGTCAGAGCCCTTTGGGGTGGGGGCTGCCCATTGACCCTTGGGGTCAGTCAAAAGCAACTCCTGCACGGTGGAACCCCTCCAAGCACTGCAGGGAGCTTTCATTCTGTGTACAGCCACTGTTTCCTTTGCTCCTCAAGGGCCAAGGGTACACAGGAGTCTTGACTCCTCTACTCTTTTCAGCTGTTTCATCATGCTGAAGATATAATTAAAAGTTTGAAGAAAAAGAACATGGGAAGGAAGGTAACATGAACAGCGGAATCCAGCTATACATATATATCAGGAACTTCCATTTCTTCCTCAAATGTCTTTTAAACATTCCTATTCATAGTAGACATTGGGTAATTATACATAGGAGACTAGGAGAAGGTGAAAATTAATCATGAATTTGCTTTGTCAGCTTGAGGATCAAGTTTGGATACGGGTATTTTTTATATGTGCATATGTATCTCAAAACAGGAACTGTGCAAATTTCTGTGATTGCAGTAAGTTCAAATCAGACCAGTAAAGGAGCCCTTGCTATGTGAGAATGGGATTTTTATGCCTTGAGCTTACTAAATTGTAAGCTTGAAAGAGTATCTGATTTAATGGGGTGTGATTCTAAAGACTCATCAATAATGAACAACTTTGAGGAATGTCTGAATTCCTCAGTCTTGTCTAAATAGTGTACCAAAGCCTGCTTAGGCTATAAATATCCACTCTTTTGGCCAGCAGCTAATATATTGCTAACAATTATTTGTCACTGTAGGAGCCCAGTGCTGCTTAGCTGAGAAAGGAAAAGGCATCATGCAAGCTCTGCCCAATCTATTTCAGGTAAAATCAACTTGTTTAGTATAACCCAGTGGTCAAGAGTGATGCAGAGTGCCCATATGGCTTTGGCCAGAGGACTGCAGCAGTGGGAGGAGGGTAGAAGGCAGGGGGCTGCTTCCACAGCCTGTTCTGCTGACAGGCAGGTGGAGGAGGTTCCTTCCCTCTCAGGACGGACAAGTCACTGCAATTCCATCTTCAGCTGCACAGGCAGATGTGGAAGAGCACACCTGCCTACAGCCTCAAGGTGGAATTAATTTTAATTGACTTTTGACATCTTTGGCATGGACATTTCCAGCTTGGCTAATTGGTTTAGGCTCTGTATGTTGAAATGTGCACTGTAAATGTGCATTTCTCTCCATCTGTAACATGGAGGCTCAGATGACTGGCTGCTGTGTCAATAGTTTCTTTGTAGATGCTGATATTTGGTGAGTTGAATTCCCCTGCTGGATGTTGCTGCATGAATCACAAAGTGTGAATTGAGCAGTCCTGATGTTGGACATCCCAGGAGGAATAGAAATGCACAGAGGAACTAACTGTATTTTGTCTGTCAGACAGCTATAGCTATTAAACTGTTCTTGTGTGTATAAAGTCCTTAGGATAAAGAAGCAATTTCAGTAGTGTTTTCTTTCTGTTGATATTTTTGGAATCAGACTGGTATTCTAAAGTCTGTTCTATTTAGTAAGAGCTAAAAGTTTCAGGTAAGGTGTGCTAATTAAGTATTTAAGGTTTTTTTTACAGATGCTATTTATTTTTATTTCTGCTTGTGCCTTAAGTGTAATGATTAATAGCATTCACTTGGAGAAGGGAACTGGAAAATAATGTCATTACAAGGAGAGTGAAATGCTGTTGATTTGCTGTAAGGAGTATGTGATGTTTTGCTGTAACTCAGAGCAAAAAATCTTTCTTCATGGGTATAGTTGGTAAAACTTTATCCCCAGATGAATCAAGAATTTATAACTCATGATCTGCATAATGCTGATGCCTTTCTTCATCAGGACTAACTGATAAATGAAAGATCCACGTTTATTTTAAATGGCTCAAAAGCTTATACAAGCTGTGCTTTATTGCTCTTGCTTTTGTGCTGCCAACTTTTTGCTTGGGAATTTGAGCTAAATCCTGTTTTGTCTTCAAGCTTCTCTGGCTGGGGAGTTCAGGATTTCTCTCCATCTTTTATTACTTGAAGTACAGTTCTTTCCTGTAATGGAAGCCTGTGGCTCTTATATTTCAGTAGACTTTAGATCCTGCATAATCCTTTCACTTTCTCTCTTCCTCTTGTTAAGGCACTTGACAGCTAAGTAACACAAATCTCTTTTCACATCAATAAATTTGTGTTTTTCCCTTTTAATTATGGGCAGTGATTGGTCTGACAAACATTTCAGACCCAGATAATGCAAAATACTGAAGCTGAGTTGGGAGAATTTCTCAATGTGCATAAATTAACGGACCTTCTAAAGATTTTCTTCCTCTGACAGTTTGGTCTGAGGATTTAATCCCTTAGCTGTTAGAGCCTTCATGATTTCTTGATACCTTTTTGGCTTAGAAGATAAATTTCACAGAATAACAGAATGATTGAGGTTGGAAAGGACATCTGCATGTCCATCCCAGGCCATCTAGTCCAACCCTATTTGACACATATGTAAACTTTTGTTTGCTTCTTCTAGCAGCTCAGTAATTTTCCGGGGGAATAAAAAAAGAAATAAGAAAAAGATGGGCAAAACTTATCCTTATGTCTCTCTGCTACCCTTTCAAAAGCAGTCATAAGGGCTTTATGACTATTTCCAGGAATTGCACTGATCCTACTGCCAGATGAACATGGAGATTTCCACAACCAGCAGCCTGAACAGAATTACACATCATATAGGTGCTCAGGAAGGAGCAACACACTGCCATTTATATCAGTTCCAGCTCCATGTTATTCTTGATGGCTGTGGAGATGTGGAGTCTGAATTTGATAAAATGAGAATTTCCAAATTTATTTTTCTACTGCAAATCTTTTATGTAAATGAACCTTCTGTGCTTACTAGTATGCTAAATACATCCTTCGTGGAAAATTCACCAGAAAGCCTCTGTCTTTTTCACACCAGAAGCACCCACCCAGTAACACAGAATAAAATAACCAGTTCCTGCTGCAGTGAAGGTGAAACTGCCTCTAGTCTGTTACCATATCTGGTATGTTGAGTTCTCTTTATAGAACAACCTTTGAAATCTATGCAGCTTCAGCCTTCCAATTCTCTGCTGTAAGTGCCAGTGCGTCCTGCTTGTGCTGCTGCCTCTACTGCTAGTGCCAATCCAGTGAGATGTGCAAGAAATACTTGAATTTTACTAAAATAATGAATTTCAAGTTGACTGAAATTGTCTATGTTTGCAAAGGCTTAATAAACATTAAATGCTGTTCTTTGGCTCTGTCTGTCTGTCTGTGTATAAACAAATCCAGATCATATGTAAAGTTCTTATGGGATCTTCATGGACCACATGCAGCAAGAAGCTCAATTTGATGTCACAGACCTTAACACAGCATCAGAGTAAAAACTAAGCAGGGATTATTCACTCTTTTTAGAGTTTAGTTACATACATTAAGTCATCTGCTATTTCTGAGTAAATTCAGAACAGAACTCCTATCTTTAAAGTTTTATGCTGAACTCAGTGGACTTTAATTAAAAAGATGCAAAAATTTGATAAAAGTATTTTTTTAGATAATTAATATATTTGCAGAAGGATTGGAGGAATTCAGGTAGGAAAAAGATATAAACAACTTTTCTAGAGAACAAAGTTTAGAAATGGGGTTCTTACTGGAGAACTTCACTCAGACAAGTTTGTGTGGGATACTCTTGGGAAGGAAATGGTTCAGAAGATTTGAAGCTGAAGGGAGTAATATATTGCACAACTGGAAGAGAGACACCACCTCCATTCCCTGCTGTAACTTCTTGTATATTTAGAATGAGGAGGAAGCTTTATGGAAAGATTTCAGGTTGAAAAATTCTGTTTCATAGACTTCATGGCCAATGGGGGGAAAAAGGATCACTCAGACTGAATCATTGGGTAATACAAAGCAAAGAGTTCTTCCTGAATCAAACCAGTGATGTCGAGTCCAATGCCATCTTCTAGGAACTTATCCAAACACTTCAAGTAACAGAGAATCTTCTGAGTCTCAATGAACTTATTTAAGTGTTCTTATGAAATTTTATTGCCTACCCAAATCAATCTAGCCTTAACATTCTAATAAAACATTACTCCCTTTCTGACAAGATTTAAAGACTTGGTACAGCAGGCAAAGCCTTCTGTTTGCATGTAGTGGCAAGCAGAGTTTTCGTTTATTCTTTGGATAAACTGTAATAGGTTTAGCTCTGTTAGCCCTTTGTATCTTTCTTGAAGCTCATTTGCAAACCATTTTTTTGCCATGCAACCTCTAATTTGAAGTGTAGACAGTACCCTGTGTTTATCCCAGTGACTTTCACATATGCCTCAGATAATATTTTTTCTATCTCTGCCTAATATTCCTGTTCTTAAACAGCCAAGGACTGTCTATCCTCTCTTAATGTCCAAGTTGCACTAAGAATTCACATGCACTTGCTAGTCTGCAATGTCTGAAGTTACTGTAACCCATTTTAACAAGAGCAAAGAATGAAGATTACACATCTCTATGTGTTGCATATACTTTTCAACATAATCTGCCCTAATAAACACTGCCTTCCTTTTGTTTTTTTTCCTTCATTTATTAATTTATTGTGGTA
This sequence comes from Cettia cetti, assembly GCA_013401135.1. Lineage (NCBI taxonomy): Eukaryota > Metazoa > Chordata > Aves > Passeriformes > Sylviidae > Cettia > Cettia cetti. The sequence goes on from VZUI01002102.1 coordinate 10,127, forward strand.
GTCCCTAAAAATTTTGCACCTTGTATCCAGATAGAAAAACAGTTTAGTGCAAAGGATATAGTAGAATGTATCATTCCCCACTATGCAACACTAGTAGCAATTACACCTTTTTGTGCTGAAAGAAATCTTGGGCCTGGAAAAGCCTAATGAGATGTGAAGTATGGTCAGAAAAGACATTGTCAAGGAGGGCTCTGCCATAGCAGCAGGTACATGAGAGAACTTCAGGAACTGAAGGATGGTTGGTTTTGTTTGCTGTGTTCAGGGAAAACCAGTCATGAAGTGGGGCTGTAAAACGACAGGGGGAAAATGACAGCAGGTGAGTGTGCACACACTTGGGGGTTGTGTAGGCGATGGAACTGGGGACACCTATGTTAATGCTCCCCTCTGCCAGAAAACACCAAAATGGGATATTGATAAGTCACCCTTTCCATTTTACACCCTCAAGACTGACAGAATCAAAGAGAGACCAAGAGAGAGCATGGAGATGTGGCCTAGTAGGCAGTTCAGTCACTGGAGATATCAGGACAATGGGAACTGACTGGGAATGAAAACTGTTCCCCATTTCTGTCACTCTGCTTTCTCCAGTTACAACAGAACCAAAATGCATGAGCACCCAGATGGCTGTGATAAATACAGGGTTTGGCCCATATGGACTCAAACCATGCACACAAAGTTCTGCACTACATGAGAACTTTTATCTGTGGAGGAAGTGTCAGCTCCATTCTGAATTGTGTGTCCTTCTACAGGGTGTAACTTGGTGGCAGAGTAATTTGAGTTACAACTCTTCCCTGGAATTAGTATTTACTGTAACTAACATGTGCACTTAGTGTGTGCATACATAAGAAGAAACCCTCATTATTCTTTCTTTGATTTGTCAGGATAGCAGCTTTCCTCTCATTGCTCAAATATTTAAGGAAGAAAATACAAGTTTTGATGATTTCTTTTTCCACCTCTAGTTGTTTGTTTTTTTCCTGTTCTATGCTGGCCTAGAGAAATCTACCTCTGAGAGACTGGTGCCCTGTGATATTCTTGTTTTGCCTTTGCTTACACCTCTCTGGGAATTAAAAACCACCTTCACTTACCTACTAAGGGTGTTCAGCTGCTCCCATTTCATGCATCACATACTTTTACATCCAAAATGTAACAAGACTGTTAACTGCAGCTGATTAGCCATGACATGCCAATGACACTGAAGGGTTTTTTATTAGTTCTACATCTAGTTCAGAATGGTCGTCATACGGTACAGAATTATTATGTGTCCATTACCACATCTGATGCATCATGGCAATTACCCATACAGTGTTTTGCTTACTGTTGTGGGGCAGAAATTGGCAAAAAAATCCAACGGAACACAGGTAAAAATATTGAGAGAAATTCAAATAATAAAGAAACCAGAAGTCAGAGCAGTGACTCTATAGCTTCCAGTTCCAGTGAGAAGAGTAGTGATATGACCCAAAGAAGGGAACTTGCCTGTTAGGATGCAGGGGTAATGGAGCATGGACACTGCATAGGGATGTGCATCAGCAAGGCACTGGCACAGTCCCTGTGAGTGCCTCACAGCTCTCAGGCAGTTTTGAGTTCTCTCTGCAAGATACCAACTTGTGTAGGTAAAATGGAAGCTTAGAGAAAGTCACCTTTACATTTTGGACTATGTGAAATGAGAAAAGGCTCAGGCCCTGAGAGAGCTGTGCCTGGAGCTGTGTGCTGCTGTGTTTGCAAAATGTGTGCAGGATGTTTATTACTTCAAAATGGACATGCCCACATACACACTGAAATATTACTTGTTGCCTGCTGTGTTTGCAAGTCTAAAATAGCCCAGACCAATTTATCTCAACACCTAAATTTACTGAACTCAAACATCTGTTTTTCCTTTGTAGCTATGGACACCCATCACTGATGCAGAAGCCACCTGCATAGTGACTCACCTGCACATCAATCAATCCAGTCATACCACTGGACTTAGCTCCAAATGCCAAAAATAAGACTCTTACATAGGCAACTTCACTACCCATGGCATTAGTAATGTATCTGACAGGTGCTATAGCAGCTTTTTCTGTGAAATTTGTACTTAAAAAAGACAGTGAACGTAGAAAGAATTCACCAAGACAAAAGTAAAATGGAAAAGAGTTTATCTAAGTATGTTTCTGAAAGTAGAAAATGTTTTGGTGAGAACTGCAGCTTTTGAAGTGCAGGGATTGTTTCCATTCTTTCTAACAGACATTTATGCCCTGACTCTTTGCTGCTGCTTCTCCCAAATTTGTGCTGTGTATTCTGACCTTCTATACAAAAAATAGCTGAGGTAAATCTAAGTAAGTCATGTCTGCCATGGGGCATCTGTGATGTCTGACAGAGGCCAGAGAGCAAGAGATAGGAGAGTGAATTTGCCAGCTGTTCCTGCCCAGCTATAGCTGCTGGTGGCAGGATTTAGTGAGAAATGGGAACTGGAGCCATCAGGGAAAATGACTGCAAGAGCAAAGTGCAGCTCTGTTTGTCTACCAGGCATTATGTTACGAGCAGTGAGAAGAGACCGAAATTTTTATATTTTCTGCATTAACAGTACTTTCAGCAGAAGAAAACCAGCCTTCATGAGTAAAGGAATGCATTTGTAATTTATATTGCTAGGTCCACTGAAAGACATCATCAGTAGGAGAAATTTAATTCCACTGGCAAATGCAGCAGCAGCAGCAATGCTCCAGAGTCACAGTAACAAAAATGCTGATATTACCTTAGCAAATGATACATACTTGGGCCCTACACTTGCAAAAACTTTTGTGCAAATGACCTCAATGGGGTGGCTTCCACACACCTGTTCTTATGTGCAGGACTCTGTAGAACTGGAACCTGACTGGATTTTGGGTTTTTCAAAATGGGGCAGGTGAAAACTTTCCAATTACAGTAAATCACCTTACATATTCTTTGCTTTATGTAAGTAAATTCTTTGCATCCGAGTTTCTGGCTAGTGGGTGTTTTCCAGCCACACCAACAAAAGCAGAGCTTTAAATATTCAACTATTTCTAGGATAACTCCCCCATCTCCTAAACAATGCAGTTGGGTTGTAATTATCTAAAAATCTTGAAAGGATGGTTTGAAATTAAACAGTCCTCGGATCCACTGAAAACTGGCCCCTCTCTCCGATCAGCCTGTTTCCCTTAGTCCCACTCTCATCTGGATCCCAGATGGACTCTCATTCCTCCCACACTTGTTTTCCTCATTTCTACCAGTGAGTCAGTCCAGCCCACCCCAGCAGGCAGCTGCACTGTCACCCAAAATCAGCTGTGCAGAGTCCTGCCACCAGCTTTTCTGTTTGACTCACAGCTCTGTTTGGGCTCTGTCTCTAAAGGCCAAAGGCAGGGAGGATGAGGCACTGCACAGCCGACAAGAGCTGTTCCAGCACGTCTGGTGCTCAATTCAAAGCACATCTCTGGGGAGCACAGCTGACAGAGGGAAATCAGAGTGCCCTGAAGATGTCCTAAAACTGTCCAGCTCATCTCTTTGGCTAACTCCAATTCTCAGGAAGACAAGTAGAGAAATTTTCAGTTACAATTTTAAAAGCAATGTGGAGGTTTTCTCACCTCCAGCATGTGAAGCACTCCTCAAACCAAATTGTTCACACAATAGCATCAATATGTGCCAGTCTAATTAGTAAGTGTACCACTGAATCCAGAGGTGGTATTTTTGAAGTGCTGATTATTAAGAACAAGACTTTGCAGACAAAAGTAGATGACAAAGAAATAAGCTTTCCCAGTATTCACCCAGAGTACCCCATGATTCTTTAAAAATGAGGCAAAAAGTGCTAAACCCCCAATCTGCTGCGAGGCACTGGACAACCTGCCAAACTCCTGCTTCATTGCTTCATGTCAGAAATTATACCACTCACAGTAAAGTGCAATGTGATCCCACTAGGAAAGGTAGTCTCCAGATGTAAAATGCTGTTCAGGGATTTAATCCATATAACCTCCCCTACAACAAAAGAAAAAACTTAGTAATAACAATAATAATCACACATTTTTGCTTCCTGCAAAGTCATTTCCTTTATTCCCAGCAGGCTGCATAAGCAGCAAACTACACGCTGATGAAAAATGAGAGACACAAAATTGCATCACTTGTTTGAACGTTGTCCTTTGGCTTCTGGAAACGTTCTGGAAAGAGTGTCATTCCAGTCAGTGCAGGACATTTAAGAATGCCAAAGGCTGCATGCACAGGAGCCTCAGCAGTGTTAGTCTGCAAAAGCCATGAGTGGCTGTGGCTGTTATCATTATTCCCCAGCTGCTCAGGTCAGAAATGTGCTCAGCGCTGCGCCGGCCACAAGATGGACAGTCCTGCTGTGCGCTGGCAGCGAGCAGGGCAGGGCTGGGCAGGGCTGGGCTGGGCAGGACTGGGCAGGGCAGGGCTGGGCTGGGCTGGGCTGGGCAGGACTGGGCAGGACTGGG
>VZUI01002113.1:0-10669 GCA_013401135.1 Cettia cetti
CCCCCCCCCCCCCCCCCCCCCCCCCCCCCCCCCCCCGCCCCATACCCAGGCATCAATAGCATCCAGACAAAAGAGAATTGTCTTGCTGACAAATGCGGGGTTTATCTGGCCAAGGAGGGATTTTCTTTAAGCACCACACCTTTCCCTGCTCCCCTGCTCCCATTAAGCAAAACACATCTCTGAAACGACCTCTCTTGCCACTAAGTGTGTGAAGAGGGGTCAATTAACAAATGGAGCCGGGGAGGGGAGGGCACCAGGAGCCCTTCCACGGTCCCAGAGGAGCTAATGAGGACCTTGAAGAGAAGCTCGCCTTCCGTGTCTCCCAGTCAAAGGGATGCAGCTGTTTCTTAAAATGCCTAAAAAAAGGCAAGCGCAATGGGCTGTTGCTATTTTTAAACACATCTCTCATTTGTTGGAAAATGGCACTAAAAGCATTAAACAACCTCCCCGCCCCGGGGACAGGCTCAGGCACACACGCCAGTACCCGAGGGAAAAACCAAGGTTTATGGACCATCTCTTCACCAGGTAAGACTATCCTACCATGCCCTGCCCACCATCAGCCCTTTTCACACCTTGTATGAAGAGAGAAGCAAAATGCTGGGGCAATCAAGAAGCAAGTCAGTTATTTACTGTCTAATCTGTACACACACATTCCTTATTTATTAACTCACTTAATTATTACCAACTTCTTTTGCAGACAATGAATTTCTTAATGTCAATAAATTGCAATCAATGAGGTAAGGCTGTCTCCTCCTCTGTTTCCTAGCCAGACAATGCCATTGCAAACTATGGTAGTGATATAGCAGCACGCAGGAAGGGGGACATCACACACCTATATGAGATCACATCATAAGCACTGCCAGGCTTGGGGACACAGATTAAGCATTTTAAAATGACTACACACAGTCTCTGGTAGAAGTGAGCAGATCCATTTCCCTTCACGCATCTCTGGCATTCTAGCCACAAATCCACCTTCCCAGGACTGGGACAGATGTTGTGCTTCAGACCTAGGACAAAAGCCCAACCACATACACCTGGGAAGCTGGCCTTTCTAGCAGTAGCAGCCCAGAAGCCAGGGGCAGAGAAATACCACTGTTGGGAAAGACCTTATACCAAGGACAGATCAAGACACTTCAAGAGCCCGGACAGAGTGCCAGACGCACAACGTACCTTCTTTGAGGAGCTGCAACAAAGCTCATCCTGGCCTAATAAAAACATTAGGCAACACAGGAGTTTGAGGATGGTGGAGTGCACACCTAAACTATCTTCTGTCACTTAGACCCAGGAGCTTTCAGATAACCCATGGCCTACTGTGGAAGGAGGGGATGATCATCTACTCTTCCTTGCCCCACACCCCCCAAGAGCTTTGCATTTCTCTGTACTGTTCACCTCTGTGCACATGAAGAGAGGAAAGCTGTTCAGCTTAGTCTTCCTCTGTCACAGAGAAAAGGGTATCAACCTGGTTGTGTACCAAGGATGATCTCTGAGGCAGGTCAGGAGTGGGCATACTGGCAAGCCTTGCAGCTCCTGGACCTCAGGCCCTCTCCAGCCATAAAGATGCGTGGAATTCCCTCCCTGCTTCACATCCTGAGCAGCTCCTTGCAGTCACATGTGTGGGTAATTTAGGCTTGGGTTTAGTTGGTTGTTTGTGTTGGGGGAGGGGGGTTGAATTGTTTTGTTTCTTGGTTTTTTGGGGGGTTTTTAAAGTTTTTTTGTTGTTGTTGTTTTTTGTTTTTTTTTTTTTTTCCCTAAGCTCTATGGTCTTCTAGAACTAGATCTTCCTTCTCAAGGAAGCTGTTTCAGCTCATTTTCATAAAACTAGCCTGCCTTCCTCTTTGCTGTCCCCTGCTTCTCCAGCCCAATGCATCACCTCCATCTCAGCAGAACCCTCCTGTTTTCCCTGCCTGCTGCTAAAGGCTTGGTTGAAGTGAGGTCCAGTGCCCAGAGAATCCCTCTCATGAAAAAAAAAGAAATGGAAGCTATCCAAACTGAAAAGAGTGTTTGGCAGGTGACCATGTACCAAACAGCAATTCCCACTTCTCCTGATCCTTAGGAACACTAAAAAGAAAATCTATCTTCTATCTCGATATTTTAGTTGTTAGCCATCTCATTTTTGAACAATTAAGCCTCCCTGCCAACGAAGTCTTAATGAAAGCAATGGATCCTGCAATTTTTCCACCACTGTAAAGTGATACCTGAGAGTGACTGAAGCAGCAGAGTCCCCATCAGCTGCAGGTGTGTGGCCTTTCACCTCTAGCTACTGAAGATGCCAAAGGGGCAGCCCAGTTTCCAGCACATATGCTCCACATATCAAACTGTCCTCACTCTTGGAAATTTCCCTTTCAGACTCTGCCCAGATGGATAATGCCCCAGATTGGCATACCACTATTATTATTAATAGTAAAACATTAGTGTGCACAAAATTGCTGCTCAAAGCCAACTATGATTTGATACTTAAAAAGGAGTATACTTTGAAAATAAAACTATAGTAGTGGTATTAATCATTTGTTTGGAGTTTTGATCCAGGAAATTCAAGACACACTTCCTTCTCAATTTGGCTTTGCTGTAGTTTGACAGTTACCTCCTCAGAGCCTTGGAGTTTTGCTTACCTGTAAGCCATTCAATAACATATTTGCTATAAAATATTCTCCTAACCCAGTCTTACTCCCAATAACATTCCAAGTCTGTTCTTGGCCTAGTTCACCCAAGCAGCTGAAAGACATGTGATATGTTCCAAACATAGGGAGAACAGAAGATAAACAGAAACAGAGTGAAGTCCCACCAGGATATACTAGGATCTCACAAACTCATCTCATCTTTTTGAATAAAATTCACCTTGTATCAGGTCAATCAATAACTTATGCTAGTTAGCTCTTGTTCCAGAATAATATAGAATGCAGAAGAAGGAGCAATCACATTGAAAGGGAAATAAATTAGAGCAACATCTATTCAACAATTTGCTGGGTTTTATAGGTGGTGGAGTATATGCTAGTGAAAGGACTGAAGAAGAGTAATTTCTAGTTAAAGCAGAAGATTAGGATCTAGATATTCCTCTTCCAATCACAAATTTGCTACAACAAGCGTTGATCTGAAATTTCTGATGGAAAGGCTTTTTCCTTGAATAATTTTGAGGCCCTCTTCAAATTTTGGATGAAATGCCAATCACTTTATGCTTGGCATATATACTCATGAAATGAAGATAAGACAATACTCACTTACCTAAACAGGATGTTCTTGAAGATATCTATAGCATTGAGATAATCAATAAAAGTCATCAGTAAGAAGACAGCAATATTATAAATAATCAGAGATCAGAGCATGCAAGGAAGCAAAAGGAGGAAAGGAATGCTTTACCTCCAACATCAGAATGAGAAACTGCAGTACATTAGTAAAGAAAATCTCACCTGTGTCAGAAGATCAAGGGCTTATTAAGACTTCAATTTATGGAACATTTTGAGAACCTGAATGCATATACCAGGACACCAATAAAATAGACAACTTGTGCAAGTATCAACTCATGCAGATTGTATTAATAAACACTTTGAACAGTTCGGGGTTGAAATGTCAGTATACGTGGGTTGCTTTGTCATCATTAGCTTTTCTGTTTACATTATAGATATGTATCATTACTATAACATGTAAAAGGATAGAAACTGGATTTTCCTCCAATGGCTGCAAAATCAGGCCCTGGAGACATACTTCTGCGTAACAGGGATGAAAAGAAGAAAAGCATTAGCATAATGAAGCTGGTGGAAAAGAGTACTAAGGTCTCAATATTGAGGATGATATCAAAAGAAAATCATATCACTTCTTAATAATAGTTAAACCTATGGAAGAAATACAGTGACTAGGCATCATACTTCAGACACAAGGAGCATAACCTTTGAGGAATCCTGCTACAAATTTGATGAGCCTTTACACTTAGATTTGATTTTCATTAGCCTTTAAAATGGAACTTGTCACGAATAAGACCCATGACCTTTAACATAATGTGCACATATATCTGGCAACCACCTTAAAGAAAGAGCTATAAACAAGACCAAAAAGATAAGACAACACTTCAAGGTAAATTATACAGGAACTTGAACAGGTAGAAAATAAGGGAAGGCTGTGATGAAGAAATGCCAAAAATCTGTGTCAGTTTTTACCTCAAGCTATCCAGTATTACAGTCAGTGTGAGAGAATGGGATACGGATAGAGTGATATTGAAGTAATTTAGGAAGAATTTATTTACTGAGATAATAAAACATGAAGCCAAAGGATCCATCAAAGAAAAAAAAGTCAAGTTCTCTCAAGAAGACAGTGGGGTGGGAAAAAGAAAAAACATTAGTTTAACTTCATTTCTAAGATGGTGGCGTGAAAGACAAGGTGAGATGCCTAGGGTTATGAAGACATAGCCTTATTAACTCTTATCCTGACCTATGGTGCTCCTGTAACACTGTTCTTTCCTAATTTGTTCTTCCTTTTAATGTGGTTCAACGTGGCTATCAAAAATTGCAACAAAAAGTTGCTATTCAGCTAGTAACACATATTCAAATAAGGACAGGATGGTGATTTCATCAGTCACTCCTCTACTTACCTTTTGGGGTAACAAAAAGTCTCAAATTCACACTGTTCAGTAGTCCTGGAATTCCTATCTCTCTAGACCCTCAAATTCCAGAAATCCACATTCAGTAAAGCAGAAACATCTGGCAGTTTTCAACAACATGAAGGAAAATTAAAACAAATGGATCAAAAGATCTAGATAACATATGATTTTTGTCTGAACACCTATTTTTACCCTCAGTTAACATTTATGCACTGTGTGCTAATAGCAAATTCAACCCTATAAATGGCACCAAGATCCAAGCTGTTTGTGCTGGGATCCAAGCTGTGTTTTCTATACACAGTTTACAAATTAAGCCACTGGTTCCCTGACTGTGACTGGCAAACCTTCAGTGTGTACAAAACTTGTTGAAGTCCCAGGAGAACCAGCTGGGCAAGCACCAATGGCTTTTACTTTCCCAGATGCTGAATCTTCTCAATAGAAACATGCCAGACTTCACATTCTTTTACTTTGCCAAATAAATGCCCATGTCTATTAGTACGTGGTGTTATTTGGTCATGAATTGGGAGGATGTAATTCATGTGACTAGGCACAGGAGTGGAAACATCTATAAGTTTTTACTGTTAAGACATGCTTCAGCTCCCCTAGGGAAAACTGTGACAGCTGCTGGACTAACAGCTATCACTGAGAAGACAAGACATGCCATGAAATTCACAGGAAGAAGGACACACTTCATTACTTGGAAGAGAATAGGCCCTTTAGAAAGTCCTCAGAAGCACCACTGCGTTGCACACACCTGATCACACCCTACCACCAGCCAATGTATGGCCAAATGCAGGTAGGGGAACTAGAGTCGTTCTCTTCATTTTGTCCCCTCCAAAGCACAGGATGGGCAGCAGCTCTGTCTCTGATCCTTGCTGTGGCTGTATGTACATCCTTTTAATGACAAGAGATGTGTATTAATACTTACCTGTTGCCTTGTTTTCCAGCCTTCAGCCTTGGAGTCAGAAATTTCATGTAAACAAAGTAATGTTTACAGAACTGTTATCATGTTTTTTGATGTTGCGCAATGCTGTCCCGAGGGAGACGCAGTGATCACCACGGAGTCGAAGCGGGAAAAGAGGAAGTTTAATTTTTTCTACAACTTATATAGATTTCTAAAAAGGAGACCAGATTGGAAGACTGAGGTTCAACCTCTTCCACTCCACTGGTCTTAGAAAGTGTCCATCAACATTCCTTTCACAGAAAGGAATCCAAAAAACATAATAACAGTTCTGTAAACTTTACTATGTTTACATGAAATTTCTGACTCCAAGGCTGAAGGCTGGAAAACAAGGCGACACCCAGCTCATGATGTGAACTGGATGGAGAAGTATCATACGTAACTTACTGAGTATTAGTAGGATATCTGGAGATCCATGGATGAGCAACTGAGAAGTGCAGGCTATTATCATATTGCTATAAATGCCTGCTGCAGAGCCAGGGGATGAAACCCATATACTTATGCAAATGCCTCACAGATCACTGTTTTGTGCTGCTTTTGCAGTAATTGCAATTATTATAGGACTATATGATCGGAGATACAGTCTGAATTACATTCCATGTAATGATTTTCTGAGTAGTTCAAGGTTTGCATGTAAAAGCTATTCTGAGTTGTTGTTCAAGACTGACAATGAGTATTTAGCTAAATTTAGAAATGTGTTAATTTTTGTTAACGTTAATATTGTATCAGCTGATTGCTCCTTACATTAGCAATGTGTCACAAGTTAAACTTTCAAACGTGAGCTTCATTATCATATGCTGGCAATCTCACTTTAAACTCCCTTCCTACTGGATGCTGTGTAAACCCAGAATCAAAAAGTAACAACGTGGAACATTCTAGCTGGGTGCCACCACTTGAAAATAGGTTGGAGCATTAAAATAAAGCTGGATCCTTATTCATGGGACACACAAAGTAAAACCAGTGACAGATTATGTCATTGTTACCTACCCACCGGTGATGTGACAGTACTGGACAAAAGAATGAACAAGACTCAACACCTGCCCCATGAGGTTACAGTTCAAATGGAAGGGGCACAGAAACAGAGTCTCATGAAAAACAGGAAAATTACTTGTGTCCCAGCATGGTTTTGTATTTAGGAATAGTTATCTTTTGGAGAAATATTATTGCTACATTAGAAATGATATTATGAAGTTAGCATATTAATTATATTATGATATTATTAATACTATAAACTATATTGTGCAGATAATTTTGATAGGATTACAGTAAGTGACAGACAAGTTCATGGGCAGGACATCTTGGGGAGTACAAAGAGAAGAGAGTAAGGAATCAGATAGAGCAAGATACTGGCCTCGTACTCACAGTGGGAGTCAATGGGAAGCTGGTGGCTAAGCCTGAAAAGCAGGAGGAACTGAAGCTTCTACACAACAAGAATCTGCAAGAATTTGTTTTATTGCAATAGAACAAATATGAGGGCTGAGACAATCTTTGAATCTTATTTCTGATCCTGGTATTTCAAGGGGGAAAATGTCATAGAACATCAAAAATACTCCAATGAGTATGAGTGGAACCACTCATCTTGGCTTGATAATAGGTTTTCAATTGTGAAAGCAGAGGTAAACTAACTGGGCAGTGGGACTGCACATAGGTGTCACTGAATTTGGAAGTGTCTTTCAGATAGGTCTGCAGTGAAATTGAAAGAGGGAAGTTCTTCTGCCAGACAGTTTGTGGACTTGTGTCCTCTTGCTCATTTTTCTATAAACTAAAAGGGAGTCCAAGCAATAAAATGTTTTGCTCTACCTCACCAGCACTGACCTTTTATCCAGTCCTTCTACAGAATGCATAGTTTAGCAGAAGAAAGAGTTTTGTTTCTTGTGCCCAGAGTTTATAATGTGGTGTGGGGTTGCCTCTCTCAAGACTTTTCATAGGCAAGTGCTACTTTCATTGCCCATTTACTATGAAGAAGACTGTATCTAGATCTCCAGAGGTACTATGCAATTCTTGGTAAGACCATTCAGAGAAGTACTGTGAGAAGAAATACAGGATTTTCATCTGTACAGCTGTCCACCTGACACTTAATATACTATATGGTGACATAAACGACATCTTGAATAAAAACTTCACTTTAGAATTAGCTTATGCAGTCTCCTTGAGATAAGTTGCATCACAGGACATTGTTTAACATGAGAAAATCAGGAGTAGCACATGACCATACAAACCAGGAGGAGTCTTAACAAGGAATATCCTTCTGCACAAGCGTCTAAACCAACATAAGCTTTTTCAGGGTAAGATCCTGTGTTGATGCAGTCTTGTTCACTGTTGGGTAGAAGAGAGAAAGGACAGGGCAGAAAAAGAGGTAGTGGTTGGCTGTTTCAACACAGAGAATCCTTCTAAACCTGATGTGAAAAGACACAGCATCTAGAAAGCTGCAGGAGGGTAGATGAGCAGTGTGCAAGCTGGAGAATTCCCTCTATTGCACAAGCTATGCAAATGTAATTGTAGGCTAGAAAGTGCAGTGACTCATAGGTGAAGTGGATGTGAGAATATCTGGGTTAAAGAGAGTTTGTACGGAGAAGACCATGTGTAGGACCTCAGAAGTTCCCAGAGAGGAGGAAGTGAAAGGAGTTAATGCAAACCCATTACCAAGAGTCATCCTGTCACAGACTGCTTTCTTGAAGTGTCAAAGGAGGAGCTCCTGAAGCTGCTTAAACCTGATGGCATTTCAAAACATTCAGATACCCAGATCAGTCAAAGATTTGGGGGTTGGGATAAGGAGCAGAGAAAAGAAAAGATGAAGCACAAACCTCAGTAAGCAAGCGTTGGAAACAATTTGGGGTTTTGGCAGAAGATGGTAGAGATCATTGAACCAAAAATCAGAGGTGTTAATGCAGACTATGAGGACACAGGTTGGACCCAAAACAGCACCCCGAGGTGACACGCTCCAGCTGCTGTAATGTTATGTGGAGGAAACAAGAGAGTGGCACTACCCATGGTGTTTCACCTTTTGCAGTCTCACTAGTCAGATGACCCCAATGACATATGCATCAAGATTCACAGGAATAAAACACAGGATTTCCATGTTTCCTCAGCTGGACAGGCAAATGAGAGATGAGGGGTCAACAAATGGCAGTAGAGGTGATTCAAGTCCAAGTTACCTAGAGATCTCCATATTTCTGTAAGGGAGGTGGACCAATGATGCAACAGGCATCAGAAGAATTAAGTGTTGGATGTGTTCAACACCAAGCTGGATAAGGCCTTGAACAACATGGTCAAGTGGACAGTGCCCCTGGGGGCTGGAACTAGATGATCTTTGTGGTCCCTTCTACCTCAAATCATTCTATGGCTCCATGATGAAGAAGTAAGTAAATGCTTTGTAACCAGCAGCCTGTTCTTGACAGATCTGTCCTTCATGACAAGGGGCGAAAATAGTGTATGAGCAAGCGTGAAGGGAAAATGCTGCCTCCTAAACACCTGACTTTTGACTTTCTGCACAACTTGCCATGACAGTGACTTTCACTGCCACCTTACTCTTCTGAGGCACTCGGTCATCACCCTGCACTTGCATGTTGTGTCCCCTCTGAGGTCAGGCTGCTTCACTGCTCTGCCGAGCGCCCTGAGATTCCTCAGAAGAAAAGGCATTGCCCAAGGTGCAACACGTTACTCACATTGTGCCCTGTGTCAGCTTTGTCACAAGGTATCACTCTTCTAGTTATACAGAACTTCAGAGCAGGAACCTCTGAAGGGAAAAATGCTTTCCACAGGTTAGAGCAGTTGGTATTTACAGCTACTTTGGAAACCGTCCCCTCAGACGGTGAAGACCATCCAACTTTTTCCAATTAAAAACCTGCTTGGAATTAGTAATACATCAAACCCACTCTTCTCAGGCAAGACATCACTTGATAACCACATCGAGTGCAGCAGCAGTAGAGAAAACCAGGATGTGCACCACAGATGGCTGCAGCCAAGGTGCAGAAAAAGAATCAGTAGCTGCTAAACCCCCATTTTTCTTGAGCTATCAGTATCTGCAATTTGCAAGCCACCAAGAATTAACTGAGAATTTTGGCATCTTGGCTTGCACATTGCAGAGCAGCAAAGTTTGGAACATGTAATTCTCTTTAGTTTCTCTATAGATCAGCTATCAGAAATTACTATGTATAAAGATTTCCCTCTACAGGTGGTTAGAGCTTGTAACAGCCTCTCACTTTCCTGCATCACTTTAATTAGTGTTTTGCCTCATCATTTACTTTGTTACTATTTTACCTATTTCCCCCCCCCCCTCCCCACTATGGACTTTCAGTCTATTCCCAGTGGTAGCAAATTCTCTATGCAAGAAATGTCAACTCCCTTCCATCCTCCTTAAGCTTCAACGCTGCTGACTTTGACTCTTTCTGCAATTAAAATTTCATTTGCAAGCTCGTTTCCCGAGTGACTTGACGCCTTTCTTCTCCCCCCACCCCAAAATGTGACAAAATGAAAGTTGCAGCCTCTACAAAAAAGTGTGTGGGGATCTTAAATGCATAGCTTCCTGCCTGCAGTTTGAGCTCGCAAACTAGCATGCTTTCCTGCAGGAACATCAAATGCACAGGACACACGACACGACAGCCTAGAGAACTCTTCACAAGGAGGGGGAATGCAACGCTGTCCAGTCTTTTCCAAGGCAGGCAGCCGAACAAATCAGAAAACTCTACTTTTTGTAAAAGCATCTAACAACTGAAATCAGAAAACTTTGCAAAAAAGCAAAAGGAAAACACCTGCACACACACACACACACACGCACAGAGAAACCTACCTTGCAAAATCTTCTTCACTTATTTTTGTATGCAAAGAAAAAAAAATCAACAAAGCAAAACAATCCCCAAACAAAACAAAAATAAATAACTCCCTCCCCTCCAAAACTGCTTTCTCCTCTTCCCCACGCCTTAGCTGGATTTCTAGGGAATTTGGGGACGGGTGGGAAGAGCCGAGGGTGGAGGGGCTATATAAATAAACTAGAGCGTTTGGAGCTGTGTATCGCGAAAGGCTGTGGGTTTCGCGTAATGTGTGCCTGCACTCTTCCAGGAGAAAGGCAAAAAAAAAAAAAAGAAAAAAAAAAAAGAAAAAGCCAGTTCGTGTTCAGAGCC